>JAVTVY010056663.1:0-29270 GCA_036873755.1 Hanleya hanleyi | reverse complement strand
AGAATCCACCGTATTCTCGGGTCTGAATGTTAGGTGCCGAGGAATGATTTCCTACTCGTATGGTAGGTTTTTATTCGTCAATTTTTGCCACCTCTTACATATTGCTCTAATTTAAGGAAATGAACATATAAAAGATGTTTATACCTCAAGCGATATATATATGGATAAATATTAGATATTTTGTACAACTGTTATCTGTTACGGTGGTCAAATTTGAAGTCATATTCTGGAGTGATTTCGTCAATGCCCTCATACAAGAAATCACACATAGAGGCCATCTAAGACACATGGCCAACAATGCCGATGCCGAATGAATCTAATATCCAATTTGCACAATGATCCCATTGTGTGCAGTATATGGTATGTCCTGTTTTAGCCGACAGAAACGATCACAAACATCAACGGATATATGGACTATATTCTTGTTTTCTAGACATACAGATCGCGGCCTATGATAACGCATAGCCATAAAAAGAGGGGAAAACACATGATTTGAAACATCATTTACGAAATATTTCTTTCTCAGTTCCATACGTGCACCGACAATTACATTGCTTGCATTTGGGGTATTTTGGTGTTTATCGGAAGAACATACCCCGGGGACAAACCTGTCTGACAAGTTCGATACCGGACTGCCATCTTGCCCGATTTTGGCTACACTTTTCTTGAATAAAAGTACTCAGAGACAGCTCGCTACGAATGTTTATATCTCGACAAATATAATAAATGCTCTTTATGAATTATGAATACTTCTTTACCGCGGTAATTTCGTTTTCAATATCGAATTAAACATTGCCGAACTGTTGTCTTGAAGACTTCGTTCTATATTTCAGCTCCAAATGATAATAATGACGGTACCCAGAACCAACACCCGAGTGCATATGATGTTGTAATGATTCCAGTTGGCTTCAAAACATAAATGCCTTATTATGAAGTTGTTCGTACCAGCGCCCATTGGCCAGTCACCTTCATTCTGAGTTGATTAGCATAAAAATCTCACGAAGCAAGGTTGCGTACAAGTTTCCATAGCTATGTTATTTTATCAAATATCAAATAATGATTCTCAAATTTACTGCAGCGACTCGGCAGAGAAAACTGCATCAATATTAAATGGGGTTCCATGCATCAGCGCTAGGGTACATTTATTAGTCTCCTGGAAGTGGAGGGCTCGGAATTTCTATATCATGAATCTGCATGGTAGTAATCAGTCAAATCCTTTTGCCGGATATTCTAGATTTCTTACCAGAGCGTCATAGATGGACAGATAGACAGCCCAATCAAATCCATGAGTAGTAGGACGCCCTAAAATTCTGTCGGAAAAACGAGGGTGAGGGTAATTACAAGCGTCTGGTCCGTCATTCATAATTCAGCCGTCGTCCATTAGCGAATATCCGCGTCCATAATCCAAAGACCTATTGCATATTCCATATAACAGTATTAGCACCAAATTCAAAAAGACAATCATAGTATATATAAACATAGGCTTGTTTCCTGCAAGAGAGAAGCGGTCAACAGTTTGCAATGATGCCGGCAAGACATCATGATGTTCCAAAAATATCAAATCCGTATCGCTGATCAGTATTTTTAATCCATAATATTCGTTGTAAAGTCATCTAAAGAGTGATGTATCTTAGTCACGCTTTGATTGTGACTGTTCATATGAGTACCATGAGGATCTTGAAGTACATGGGTTCATACGGCCCCTAGCCCCGGGTTAAGCGGAATTAGACACAAGTTACGAAACGTACCGCCATAGATCTTGCACGCTACGCTGGTATTTTGCTACCAGCATGCGATATGTATCGCCAAATTTGAGAAACTTTGATTGGAGGCGCTTGGTGGTGTAGCCCTGTTTTATAAGTTTCTGCAACAATGTTTTATGACGTTGATTAAAATCGTCGCATTTAACACAGGATCTACCAAATGCTATTAGGCGTGATTTCCACAGCGAGAAGATCGTCTATATAGCGTTTGGTGAATGAGAAGGAACGGACTTTGAATGGATCGTTTTTGAAAGCGCCTGCATATAGTCATATTCATAAGAGAACAGATATAATGTAGGTCAGCCAAAAGGTGTGCACAATTAGTACCCATTGGAATACCTATATGCTGCTGATATATTGTGTTGCCAAATTTCACATAGATATTATTAATGAGAAATTCAAGCAACTCTATAAACAAAGAAACATGTCCCGTATGTAGTAGATCTAAAGAATGCTTTATGGCTTCCGACATTAATATATCTACGATCAGTTTTCTTGAACACAGATACTATTAATGAACTTGGACGGTCAATAAGGTCCTGATGAGGGATTGTAGTATAGAGAGTCGAGAAATCCCATGTGGATACATGTCTATACGGTATGTGACCTGTAGCATCAAGTTCTTCCGTAAGAGTTCTTCCGTCACGTGGAGCTGACGTCACATGATATTCAGGTCACATCCGGGTCAAAGGTCACGTTCGGGTCAAACGTCACTTCCGATCACGTGACGGCCCAGCAAGAGTTATCCACTCCTACGTATAAAATCCCAGTGACTTCCAATGTTAATGTGGACAATGTTTAACCTAATGGGAAACCCACGCATGGACATTTTTCGTATGAGGTGTGGCCCCTTGTTTTCTTCATCTCGAGCTGTAGAACACGATGGGCAGGGTCTCGGAGGCCATGGGTTGAAATTTCTTGAAAAAGTGACTGTGCGCATGCGCACTGGGCAGGTAGCGCTGGGTGGACGTTTTGGGGTCGAGGTGGACCCCAGTAGTATAGAAAGGGCATTTAAAGATAATTTTGGTTCAGTGCGCATGCGGAAAAAACGGAAGTGCGCAGGTCACTTGGTTTGGTGGTGTGGGTCTGCGCAAGTGGTGTGACTTCACTTCCGGTTTCTATGACCAAAAACTACCTCCGAACACAGAAGAGTTCCAATTTTTCCTTAGATCTTAGAATTATGGAATGTATTTTCTGACCTTCAACACCAGGGTACTCTTCAACATCCGGGTTTTTCCCTCTGGAGTGAAGTGCGTCGTCCCTCCGTCTTACATCCGGGTACTCTTCAACATCCGGATTTTTCCATCCGGGTTTTCCTCGCCCCGGCCGCACGCATTCGCGGGTTATCCGGCCGCACGCATGCGCGGGTGAAAAAAGCCGGAAGTGCGCAGGTCATGTGGTTTGGTGGCGCTCCCTGGTGGTAGGGGTCTGCGCAAGTGTGGTTGCTAGGGTGTGACGTCACTTTCGGTCTCTACCCATCGAGCGTGACCTTTGACTCCGGGGTGAAGACCTTAGACCTTAGACGTATGCGTGGATCATAGGAATGCATGTACTTACCTTCAACATCCGGGACGGCCTGCGCATGTGTGTCATCGTCAATAAAACACGTCCCTCTGGACCCCACACCCCCATTCCTACGGTTGCAGAGACATGACGGAGACCCATCCCTATGCGACTCGCATTTTACATCATGCGACCGTGGTTAATTCACTCACGGGTTACCGAGCAGTGGTTCGGTCCATGTTTGCAGATGGCAACGACAACGAGGGGCGACGCCAGATCCTGGGAGAGTTCACAGAAGCGGTCCTCGACAGAGTCGACTCGATGGAGAGGTATGCTATCACCCAGCACTACTGGGCTATGAAAGCCATCCTTGATGCCCGGGCTATGGACCACGAGCGCTCACGCCGGAACCAACGATGGCTCGTTGGCCTTCACAATAGTCTTTGCCCTATTGACCTTGACGCTGTGGCAATAAGTTCCGTCTTACAGCAACAGATAAAAACAGCTCTTTGCAGAGCCTCCTTGTCTTCCGAAAGAGAGACGGTTAACTAAGCACAATGTTGTTTGTTCACACACACACGCGCGCGCGCGCACGCACAAACACACGCACGCACACCCACACACACACACACGCATACATACACACACCCACACGTATACATACACACACCCACACATACATAATCGTCGACGGTGCAACGGTGGGCCCGACGAATCTCTGGCTGCACTCTATGTTTCAACAGGTGGATATCTTTCTCAGCGACAAACTCATCAGTGACTCGACCAACACGTAAACATATCGAGCCTACATCGAGACGCTGTTGTATGGACGAGAGGCTAAAAAATCTCAGCTGACAGCCCCTTTATTCTACCGGGACTCACCCGAGCACATGGGCACGGAGAACAATGGGGGATATAACAAACGGAAGGCTTTCACCGCGAACGGCGGCTACGTCGATCTCATCAGTCGACTGCACGCAGACCTCTTCATGCAAGACCGATACCTCTTGAACAAGATCCCCATCAAAATCCGACTGATACGGGCGCCTCCGACCTTCGCCTTGATGGCCACTGACGTAGCGGGGCATGTAGATTGCTATACGATCGTCATCCAAGACGCAGTCCTGTATGTCCGAAAAGTGATACCGAATCCAGCCGTTCAATTGGGACACCTCAAAGCCTTGGAAACAAAACCAGCCCTGTACCCTATCCGACGTGTGCAAACCAAAGTGTTCTCTGTGCCTGCCGGGAATATGAGCGCCAACAAAGAAAACCTGCGATTGATCCTGGCCTGTGTGGAAAATACCAGTTTCAGCGGAGCCTACCCAGAGAACTCGTTTGACTTTAAACATTTCGGCATCAATTTTGTGGCCCTGCATGTGGAGGGACAACAGGTCCCAGCCACGGACTTAACAACTTTGGGCGCGGGAATTTTAATCGAGCCTATCAGAGCTTGTTTAGAGCGACCGGTCAAATCAACCAGGACGAAGGGAATATGATCAGTCGGGAGGACTACGCGAGCGGATACACGTTGTTCTGTTTCGATCTGACCACCACTTTGGAGAACGACCATCAGTTGACCCTCGCTAAGCAAGGCAACTTACGGTTGAAAATCCACTTTGCACGAGCCCTCCGAAGCACCGTCAATGTGACCTGCTACGCCGAGTTTGACAACATCATTCAGGTGGACAAGGCGCGCAACGTCCTGTGTGACTTTACCACCTAACATGGATACAGACCAGATAACCACCGTGCTGGAGAATGACCCAGAGACACGTATGGACTTTCAAGGGGTGTTCGCCCGAGATGTGTTCCCATTAGACCGTGTGTATCCTGCCGCCTACGTCCTCAACACGGACCCGATTGATCGGCCCGGTCAACATTGGGTGGCCGTGTACTTGACAGAACAGCAGGGCGAATACTTTGACCCGTACGGCCTGCCACACCTCCATCCCAATTTAACAGACTCCATGGATCAAGGCACAGAGACGTGGTGTTGGAATAGTCAAGCGGTGCAAAGCCTGACCAGTAGCGTGTGCGGACAATATTGCTTGTTCTACCTGCACCATCGATGTCGGGGAAGAACCCTATCTACCATAGTATAGATGTTTGACGAGTACCCCAAGGTCGAAGACCGAGATGTACTCGTATATGACTGGGCCGCAGATCATTTCATTGTACAATCCCCGTTCTGGGCTTAAGTTCTATCGATTTCAATGTACAAGCCCCTGTTCTGGGCTTCAGTTTTCACGTGGTTGTTCTCACGTTGTTGCTGTTATTTATTGATGAATAAAAACAAAATGAGATCTCACCCAAAACCCTGTCTCCGTACAATAGGTTGCGAGCTTAAGCGGCCATTAATGCCCAATGCTTGAACAGACATGTGGGATTCTAATTTTAACCAAAATGGTATAGGCCAGTCAATGAATGTGCTGAGAAAGTAGCCAACCAGTGGCCTACGATGGAGCGAAATGTAACCAATCAATGTCCATAAAAAAACATAAGCGTTAAGGCCCTGATATGCATATAACCTTGAAGTGCACGGAGCATGGTCAGCACTTCCGAATTTCCCCTTTGTCTACTACTCTCGGATTTTTTTATTATTATTATTTTTTTCTCAATTTTATTGCCAGGTATTCAAATGATTTGACAAATGGTAGTTTCCAAACGATGCAACTTTCTCTGTATTCATTTGTCATGTGAATGGTATAGTATCTCACAGACTGTGATGTTTACATGCGAGAAAACGCCTTTGTGTGTGTGTGACAGTTAATCGTTTTTCAATACATAGTATACATATTTCTGGTGATGAAATAACAAACTCGAGTTACGAATGTTTCGAAAGTGATGATGGCCTAATTTGCAATCGCTCGATCGCCTTGAAGATTTAAAACACTTCCGGTTTTTGGAAGATACACATACATGTAAGTTTCACATGTTTTTTGAGCATCTCATGTCATCGAGGCAACTTACTCGGTTTTTGGGACCTTATCAGATAGAGACAAATTTATATTTCTTATGTCTTCAACAGATGCTTCTTTCATTCGCAAATAGACATTAGATATGCGACCGCAGTCAGAATATAGTAGTAGCAGGGGATGTGTAAAAAATCCCTACAGCGCCCATTATACCAATAACACTATATAGCTAAATGTATATATTTACTTTGTTATGTATATTTCATTGTGCAAATTTGAAATTTGGCAATGATATATGTCATTCGTTGTACTCAGCATTGAGTATCTCGTATAATAACATTCTTGAATATTGAATGTTGTCGAACTCGGGTTGGAAAGGATGTGATATATAAAATGTAGTTTTTCCCTAGCTCAAGATTGTGAGATCGGTAGATTGCAAGATATGCATGTTTCACTACATCGTACGGGGTTTTCAACCCGTAGACACAGGCTGTGAGATGCTATACCATTCACATGGCAAGTGAATACAGAGTTTGATCGTTTGGAAACTATCATTTGTCAAATCATTTGTCCATACCTGCAGTTTGACAGTCCAATGGTAAAGTCCAGCTGACGATCCCTGTATTACATGATGACCGCTTCGATGTGCCATGCATTTCTGAAAACAGCTGAGTTTTACGCCCTCTGATTGGTTGATAGTTTCACATTGTGATGGCGCAGCTGTGAGCTGTGAAGAAAGTAGCTAAATAATATATAGCCCTCACGAGTATGAGGGCTATATATTATTTAGCTATGAAGAAAGCCGATCGATCGACTTGTGTTTTATCGTTGGGCGTTTACTGCTATGTTTCGTTACAAGGTACCAGCACTACCCAGGTTTTATACTGTTCCATCACCGTATGTTCAAATGGTCATCGAATACAATTTTAATAATCGTTTCAACGGATTTACATCACTTCCTGAATGATATACCGTCCTCACACTATGAAAATACGCTATTTTAAAAAATATTGGCCACAAATCCTGACAGGCGTTTGGTAGAGTCAAGGCTACCTACAATAGAACATTAATTCACCAGAAATTGGCGTCAATAGTGTTTACATTTGAATGAAATACACTGTTTATGGGACTCGACAAGTACACATGACACAAGCCACTGTGATTGTTCTGCCAATGTACACATACCAATTAACCAATCAACGACCGATAATCGAACGGATGTTTGAATCAGCTGGTAATACGTATACAAAACGTTGTTGAGAGCGGTCACACGATTTGGACGATTTATTTCTCTGTCAAACTAACAGGTATGTTTCTTTTGTTTGGTAGATCGAACATCCAACTTGTCTTTTTCATAAGTTGTGATTGTATTCGCCCAGTATGTGTCAAAATCAACCGAATATTTTGTCTCCTGCCACGTTTGTTTAGATTCTCATGACACTTCGATGTTCGTGTGAATGTTTTTTGAGGTAATACGATCTACCAAACATAAGAATATATACACTGTATGTTGACTAGAAAATAAAATCTTTCCCTCCCCTCCCCATTTTCATTGAACCCACACTTTTATGGGAGCAAACATTTCTTTTTAATTTACGAGACTTCTATTTTCAATTTCAATCTCGACCCTGGGGTCGCACGGATGCTAGACTGGTCATGATAACATGGTCCAACACATATAGATTATGTTTATTACTATAAGTTCCATGGTTTCATGTATTTTTCGTGCCAATACGGTTCTGAGGAAACCTGTATGGAGACACGTAGGGTTCCCTACTGGCCATTTAACATGGACAAATAGATGGCAATATTGTCGGGGTCCCTGTGCAGTCCATGGATGCTTCGGAAGGGTAGATAAAGGGTAGCCAGACAATTCCATCCACTTCTCCAGACTAGTATACCCGTGTGTGGAATAGATAAAGGCTATATGTTGTCCCGGAGAGGGCCGGACATTGCCGAAGATGACCGGATATTGCCGGAGATGACTGGAGATTCCCGGAAATTGCCGAAGATTAAGACTCAGCGTATTTAAAGTATCGGGACTACTTTTTCTATCCGCGGAAGCTTCTCCCCGCGACCGCATCACCGCGGAGGAATACATGCCACATAGGTATGATGTTCCAAAAATATCAAACCCGGATCGCTGATCAGTATTCTTAATCCATAATATTCGTTGTAAAGTCGTCATCTGAAGAATGATATATCTCAGTCACGCTTTGATTGTGACTGCTCATATGAGCACCATGAGGATCTTGAAGTACATGAAATCATGTACCACGTGACCTGCGCACTTCCATTTTTTTCACCTGCGCATGCGTGCGGCCGGGTAACCCGTGCATGCGTACGACCGGGCCGCGGAAAACCCAGACGGAAAAACTCGAATGTTGAAACTCGGATGTTGAAGAGTACCCGGATGTAAGACGGAGGGACGACGCACTCCACTCCAGAGGGAAACACCCGGATGTTGAAGAGTACCCGGATGTTGAAGGTCAGTACATGCATTCCATAAATCCGGTGGGAACATGCATTCCATACGTCTAAGGTCTAAGGAAAAACTTGAACTCTTGTGTGTTCGGAGGTAGTTTTTGGTCATAGAAACCGGAAGTTACGTTATACCACTTGCGCAGACCCACACCACCAAACCAGATGACCTGCACAGTGACCTGCGCACACAGACCTGCGTACTTCCGGGGTTTTTCTGCGCATGCGCACTGACCCAAACATAACCTCAAATGCCCTTTCTATACTACTGACCCCTAGTAGTCCGATTGGGTCGTGTGAGGTATCAGTGTGAAGCATTCGTGGGGGAGCGTCCAACTGGATGGGTGTGGGGTAGAACTGATGTCATTTTGCGCATGCGCAGACAGGGAATTTTGGGAAAAGGACATTGGAAGGGGCGTTTGGGGGTCGAGGTGGACCATCTCTGGTCTGATTGGGTCGAGTGCATCTTCACATTGTAAGTTAAATACTACACCTACGTTCGGCTTGGTTATGCGAAGATGGGTCGAGTGAGGTATCAGTGTAAAGTATTTGTGGGGGAGCGTCCAACTGGATAGGTATGGGGTGGGAATATCGTCTATCTGCGCATGCGCAGTAGAAAAATGGCATTGGAATGGACGTTTTGAGGTCGCGACGGACCCATACTGGTCCGATTGGGCCGTCTGAGGTTATCAGTGTGAAGCGCTCGTGGGGGACCATCCGACTGGACTAGAGTCTAGTCGAGTTTCATCATTCTGCGCATGCGCAGTCTGGTCGTTGTATAGAATGCAGGCATTTTGGGGTTCGTAGTGGTCTGTTGAGTGGTTGAGGGATCACTTTTGGTCCGAATGCGTCGTGTGAGGCGTCAAATTGAAGCTCTCAGGGTGTAGTCTACGACCTGTGGGATGTCCCCGTCATCGGTGACGTCATCAGTACGAGTAGTAGCGAAAGCGGTCATTCTAGAGGTGCAATGGAGTGCGGACAGATGAGAGAACAACAACAACAAGGATGACAGGTCAATCATTGTATTATCCCCTTCAGCACATCATACCCACGCTGAGGGAGGCGCGTTGGGCATGTTTACAATTCTCGTAGGTTCTTGTCCAATCAGAAGCCGCCATTTCAGAAAGTTCAATTTTCGATCATGTTCGCTCTGATCCGTTTGTCCTAAGCGTCTTTGGGTAGTCCAGGATACTGGAGCTCCGAGCTCTTACTTCTCTCATTGTTAGGCGGAGAAGGGCGATGGAAGGGCTACTCAACAATGGGATCAATCTCCATCGGCTCTTCAATTCGGAGCGGCGGATCGACCTCCATGGGTTCTTCCATTCGAGAATGCAGGGAAGGGAGATGGAAGGGCACCTCGACACAAGGATCAATCTCCTTCGGCTCTTTAATTCGAGGCGGCGAATCGACCTCCATGGGTTCTTCTATTCGAGGATGCATTTCCATGGGAACTGAAATATCCGGTCTTGAGAGTGGCGAGCGAGATTCGTGTATGACACTTTGGTGACGTCTCATTTGACTGGGATACTTAAAGACTATATCACACTCTGCACATGTATGCATATGTATTCATGGCGTGCACGTGTGTGACGACGTAAACTGTCCAGGCGTTGAAAGGGCTTTGACTAAGTTGTACACGTGAACATCGTGGTCTAGTGTCTGCTGAATGAAACGTCAACTGTGCACGTCTTTGGAATACGCTTGCTTTTATGGACAGTAACGCCCGCCAACGCTTAGCTTAACGCTTCAACGCCCTGGTGAACTAGCTCAGAAGCTCTAATTTTCTAGATATTCTATGGAATTGTCACCAATTCCTCGAAGTGCAGTGACGCCCATCAACGCCTGCTGTTAGGCCTTAACGCCTATCGTAACGCCTTAACGCCCTATCTGAACGCCTTAACAGCGTAGCATAACGCCTTGACGCCATGATGTAGACCGATGAGAGAAAGAAAGATCAATTTGTGCACAAATTGTGTTCATATAGTTGATTCTCCCCAATGTTACATCATACCCAAGCTGGGAGAGCCGCGAAAGCTTCAATATGATACAACGTAAAGGCGTTACGATAGGGCGTTAAGGCGTTAACATAAGGCGTTAAGGCGTTGTGATAGGGCGTTAAGGTGTTGAGAAGGGCATTAAGGCGTAGCGACATGCGTTGACGGGCGTCACTGCATTTCGATGAATTAGTGGCAATTCCATGAAATATCTAGAAAATCCGAGCTTCTGGGCTATTTCACCGGGGCGTTGATGCGTTGAGCTGGGCGTTGGCGGGCGTTACTGTCCATAAAATCAAGTGTATCATAAAGACGTGCACAGTCGACATTCAACCGTCAACATGGGTTATTTACGCACGTTCACCAGACTTTACGATATGATGCGACACCAGAACAATATACATGGGATCGAAGACTTCGTGGAGCCCACTGAGAATGCAGATAATGATACCGAAACAGAAACTGCTGAGAGTCTATTTAATGATACGGAGAGCTTGACCTCATATAGTCAAGCTACGTCCCAAGGAAGTGAGGAAGAATCTACCTTTTGGGATCGTGTTCTACATTAAGCTATTAATACCCATGCTGCGGTAATCGAAGACGCCGGACAGGATAACGTACAACAGGCGTACATCCAAATGCGCCCGAACATCACAAAAACAGCCATGGCGATCTATAAAGAGTATATCCTGCTGCCGCTTGAAATGAGAGGCGAACCCACGCACAGGTCCATCATGAAGACCAAGCGTCACTTGAAAGAGGATATGGGGCAACCACTCACCGAGGCCCTGGAAAATGCGATCAGAATGCGCGAACAGCTGTTTCAGGACATGCTGCCTCAACGGTATCATGGACTGCCCGACGATGCTTAGGTTACACCGAACAAATATTGAACTTTCTCAAAGGACGGCTTCTGATCGGACAAGAGCCTACGAGAATTGTGAACAAACCCAACGCGGCTCTGTAACATTGGGGAGAATAAACTATGTGAACACTTGTGAGCGAGTTGATCTTTCTTTCTCTCATCGGTCTACATCATGGCGTCAAGGTGTTATGCTACGGTGTTAAGGCGTTCAGATAGGGCGCTAAGGCGTTACGTTAGGAGTTAAGCCGTTACGATAGGCGTTACGGCGTAACAGCGGGCGTTGATGGGCGTCACTGCATTTCGAGGAATTGGTGGCAATTTCATGGAATATCTAGATAATTAGAGCTTCTGAGCTATTTTGCCAGGGCGTTGAAGCGTTAAACTAGGCGTTGGCGGGCGTTATTGTCCATAAAAGCAAGCGTATCCTAAAGACGTGCACAGTTGACGTTGCATTCAGCAGATACTAGACAACGATGTTCACGTGTACGACTTGTTCGAAGTCTATAAGCATCCCAGTCAATTGCGACGTCAACAAAGTGACCCACTTCCTTTATATGTGTTGTAATTTTGACATGTATATGCCGAGATTCTGCTGGTGGACGTTTCGTCTCCGAGGCCCGCCCACTATACAGACCTTTTGGTCTTTGATATATGTTGCCATTTGTGGGAAGTTGATGCTGGGTCGACATCGGGCCTTACAGACTAATCTTTTGTGTTTCAATGCTATCATTTTCATCTGACGACAATACAGCTCACCAATCCCCAGTGTCCCAGCGACACAGCTCACCAATTACCAATATACGAGTTGTCAGAGCATTTCCATCATAGCTCTCTAGATTTGTATCTAATACCGCTTATGCCGGTGCTAGGGGCCGTGTGGCCATGTCATCCATGTTGCCACATGAACAGGTACATTAAAAGCGTACCTGAGATACAACACATATCACGAATCGTTAGATTCTTGGTATGTGCTTTAGAATAGGTTAACCAGAAGACTATACTGTGAAGTCATGTGACTCGGTCAGTATGTCGGCACCTCTTCCCACTTCCCTTATATGTGTTGTAATATTTACCTGTATATGGCGAGATTCTGCTGGTGGACGTTTCGTCCCCGAGGCCCGCCCCCTATACAGACCTTTTGGTCTTTGATATATGTTGGCATTTGTGGGAAGTTGATGCTGGGTCGACATCGGGCCTTACAGACTAGTCTTTTTGTGTTAATTGCCGTCATTTACATCTGACGACAATACAGCTCACCAATCTCTAATGTAGGAGTTGTCACAGCGAAACAGCTCACCAATTACCAGTATACGAGTTGTCAGAGCATTTCCATCATAGCTCTCTAGATTTGTATCTAATACCGCTTATTCCGGTGCTAGGGGCCGTGTGGTCATATCATCCAAGTTGCCACATGAACAGGTACAATAAAAGCGTACCTGAGATACAACACATATCACGAATCGTTAGATTCTTGGTATGTACTTTAGAATAGGTTAACCGGAAGACTATGCTGTGAAGTCATGTGGCTACGCCAGTATGTCGGCACCTCTTCCCACTTCCCTTATATGTGTTGTAATTTTAACCTGTATATGGCGAGATTCTGCTGGTGGACGTTTCGTCCCCGAGGCCCGCCCCTTGTACAGACCTTTTGGTCTTTGATATATGCTGGCATTTGTGGGAAGTTGATGCTGGGTCGACATCGGGCCTTACAGACTAGTCTTTTGTGTTAAATGCCGTCATTTACATCTGACGACAATACAGCTCACCAATCTCCAATGTACGAGTTGTCACAGCGAAACAGCTCACCAATTACCAGTATACGAGTTGTCAGAGCACTTCCATCATAGCTCTCTAGATTTGTATCTAATACCGCTTATGCCGGTGCTAGGGGCCGTGTGGTCATATCATCCAAGTTGCCACATGAACAGGTACAATAAAAGCGTACCCGAGATACAACACATATCACGAATCGTTAGATTCTTGGTATGTGCTTAAGAATAGGTTGACCAGAAGACTATTCTGTGAAGTCATATGACGCGGTCAGTATGTCGGCACCTCTTCCCACTTCCCTTATATGTGTTGTAATTTTTACCTGTATATGGCGAGATTCTGCTGGTGGACGTTTCGTCCCCGAGGCCCGCCCCCTGTACAGACCTTTTGGTCTTTGTTATATGTTGGCATTTGTGGGAAGTTGATGCTGGGTCGACATCGGGCCTTACAGACTAGTCTTTTGTGTTTCAATGCCGTCATTTTCATCTGACGACGATACAGCCCACCAATCCCCAGTGTACGAGTTGTCACAGCGACACAGCTCACAAATTACCAATATACGAGTTGTCAGAGCATTTCCATCATAGCTCTCTAGATTTGTATCTAATACCGCTTATGCCGGTGCTAGGGGCCGTGTGGTCATATCATCCAAGTTGCCACATGAACAGGCACAATAAAAGCGTACCTGAGATACAACACATATCACGAATCGTTAGATTCTTGGTATGTACTTTAGAATAGGTTAACCAGAAGACTATACTGTGAAGTCATGTGGCTCTGCCAGTATGTCGGCACCTCTTCCCACGTCCCCTATATGTGTTGTAATTTTTACCTGTATATGGCGAGATTCTGCTGATGAACGTTTCGTCTCCGAGGCCCGCCCCCTATACATGCATTTTGGTCTTTGATATATGTTGGCATTTGTGGGAAGTTGATGCTGGGTCGACAGCGGGCCTTACAGACTAGTCTTCTGTGTTCCAATGCCGTCATTTTCATCCCAAAGTACACCCCAAATCGTCCAGGCCAGATAGGGTTCAATGGCTTTTCCACCAAGCGCCTTAATATCGGACGCTAATAACAAAATACGAACCCAATGGTTCAAGATCTTTCGCGCTCTTTTTGGTAAGTTGTGTCTAATTCCGCTCAAACCGGGGCTACGGCCGTATTAACAACAGCTATTTTATCCTCCTCGTGGTGTTCACATGATCAAACGCTATCAATGCGTGACTGAGATACATCGTCCTTTTACGAAACGACTCTTGTGATTCATTGGGAAATTAGACTACTGACCAACGATACCGATTTGAAGATAAAGATACCATGACGTCTTAAGAATGTCCTGGTGATTAGTGTCCCTTTTCATATCCTTTTCTATTGCAACGAAGTACGGACACTTATCCCTAATGTGGAGAAAGGTGTCCTAGCTGGGTTAGAAGATAGGGGCCGGACACTCTTAGCCAGCGGACCTTCTTAGCCTCCACACCGGCATCATTGAAAACTGTTTACCGCTTCCCTCTCCATGAAGCCAGCTTATGTACATATATGTTTTATTTTGGAATTTGGTACTAATGCTATCGTACGCGTTTGAGTAAGTTCTTTAGATTATAGAGGCAGACATTCTATAATGGTGGACGGCTGATCAATGAATGTCGGACCGCTTATATTTTTCCATTTACCAAATCATAACGCGAGTTTGGTTATGTTCAGCTATCAAACTTTTCCACTTTCTCGATCGGTCATAATATGGGCTACTAATTTTCACCAGTTCACACCAGTAAGTTAAGATTTTTTTTTATTCGATATACCTTTAAAAATTGCACGTTTGCTAGCTGTCACCATTCAGTACGATATACTACGAAATGCTTCTGCAAAAATGTCTGCTCATGCGAATTCGCGGTATTTTGTTTCCCATTTTTCTCAGTACCAATACTACCAGGTATGCAAACAAATTAGGTTAACGTTAGGCCAGAAACTTAGTAAGCCTTGTTGTCTGGTATTTGTTTGTAGTATTTCTTAGTGCAATCACATTCATAATAGAATAAAACCAACCCAAATGGTGTCAAGGACGAACCAACGTGTAGGTTGCCATTTATATCGGTGTTATTCTCGTCTTGTATAATGACCCGTGTCAACCATCGAACAATGCTACCTACACCAGACAATTGCAATAATGACACGCATTAGGCGGTGCGAATGTATGTCTATTCATCTGTTCCGAGAAGTACCTGGGTTGGAATACCTGGAAATCTAGAAAGAATGTGGACCAAGACCAAGAAAAGTGCCTCCCACCCCAGTGAGCTCTTCTCTGTTGCTTCGAAACGACAAAATCGATGGACCTGAAACTTTTTGACTTTAAAGCTTATCATACTGGGATCATGTTGAGCTGATTTCCGTAACCCCCGAGCAGGGAGTGTTGGATAAATTCAAATGGTGGCCATGTGGTATCTCAGACTGTCGTGTTTTCAACCCATTTCATCATATTTTTCTGGATTAAAAGGACTAGAAAGTATTTTATTTAAGCAAAACTAATTATTCTCTAATTTGATATGGTAGGTTTCAAAAGTAAACTCGGAAATATAAATTTCTCTAATTTTATATGGTAGGGCAATGCAAAGGAGACAATCCAGAGTAGGCGACATTGTGCTGTTGACTGACAACGATACACCGAGAGGTAAGTGGAATATGGCTCGAGTCATTGAGGTCCATCCTGGTGTTCACGGAATTGTCAGGAACGTCATGATAAAAAGGAAAACTGGAAAATACAGACGCTCCGTTCAAAGATGCTGTCCAGTCTTGGAAATGTCTAACTAACTGCCACCTTTGGTGGGCCCCGGAAGATGTTCGAGAAATCCATTTAGAGTTATCCTCTCCTTTCTACGTGCTGCAACATATATTACGCGCTGCGACAGTTATCCCGCCAAAAGTTGATTGCTCGAAACTGGAGCGTTCGATCAGAATGAAATAGATTTGAAATGGACCCCCCCATAATTATTTTTCTTACCCCTTGAGCTAGGGAGTGAAAACTTATCACACTATACCCTTAGGTCAAGCCCTACCAGAAAATGTGAAAAAATCCAAGATGGCCGCTTTGATGACGTCACAGTGACGTCATTTTCAAAAACGGCATTTTTTGTGGATTTTTCGGTCAGATTTTCTGAATTTTTTATTTTTGCAATTTTTCCGCAAAAACTGCACGATAAATTAGTAAATATTAATGTGATGTGAAATAAAATAGTTGTTGCCCACTTTTCTTCGCGGAAAAGCAGAAATTTTGAAGAAATATGACAAAAACATCACTTTTCTGCTACCCCATGTGGCCGCCATCTTGGATTTTCCCATGATCCTCTGCTCGGGGGGTTATGCAAATAGGCTCAAAATGACCCCAATATGATAAACTATAACGTCACGGAGTTTCAGCTCTCCATTTTTTGTCGTTCCGGATATAGCGCAGAAAGTTTGGTAGGAGGCCATAATGCCCCCCCCTCCCCCCGGCCAGGTAGGGTTAAACTTGTATGAATCCGGCAAAAATAGACATTTGAAATGAAAAGGTTCATGTCTTTATGTCGGCCCCAAATTTCGATAGTTGGAACAAATTGCTTTTGCAGTACTATCCGGTTGATTTGTCCTTGTGTAACAACAAACAAGTATGAGATAATAGAGTTAAGACATTTAGTCAGTTTCTTGATGTGCGGCAAAGTGTAGCATTTGATTTTGTGCATGATGACGTTCGTTGAGGGACAAAGTTCATGATTTGTGACACTAAGAGTTCCGCCCCTTATACTGTTGCCATGCTTAAACGAAATAGTACACAAGTGATTTAGCACATTATTATGAATTATATAACTGTGTCGGAGCGTAACGGCAATCAATTGTTATAATTTCAGAGAAATTACAGGGAAATTGCATGTGTTCATTTCAAGCTAGAAATGATATAAATGGATCGGTATGACGCATGTTTATTTCTGGGAGTTTCAATGTAACTTCTTTCGAGCGCTTTGTTATCAAGGTGAAAGATATTAAATAGATAGTTCATTGATTCCTGGCATGTAAAGAAAATCCCATTTTAAATTGATTATTCAAGCTGTTTATTTTCTGTATTTTGCATAACCCTCGCATCTGTGTTCGTGTGCATTGGTGTCAGAGTTTATAACAGTATATGACACATTAAAGTACGAACTGTTACCGAAAAATCTCTGCGTTGGCGTTAGTCAAGTTTCACGTTCTCCACCAACACTTTTCTGTTACGGGTTGACAAAAATCGTCACATTTAACGCAGGATCTAGCAAATGCTACTGGGCGAGATATGTATACGCCATATGCAGATTCCACTGTAATAATGCCGTCCAGAGAGCAATAGTTTAAGATGTGGAAATTGTAATCGTCTCTGTTGTCGTAAAGTCGACGAGAGAGAAGGACCGCTTCAGTTTTGCAGAGATATAGGTCTAAATACGATGTGCCGTTAGCGCTCTCTGTAGTTTCCTTCAAGTCCAGTGAAGGTGGATATATATCCTCACTGCGTCATACATGTATATATAGGGTTTGGTGAATGAGAAGGAACGGGCTTCGAAATGATCAGTTAAGCGCCTACATGTAATCGTATTCTTAGGAGAACTGATATAGCTCAGCGGTACACAATTAGTACCCATTGAGGGGGGAGGGGATTTGGCTTAATGTCACACTCAAGGTTGTTTCACTCATATGATTGGCAGTCAGTTTGGTTGGTGGAAGAAGCCGGAGTACCCCGAGAGAACCACCGCCCGTCGGCAAATAACTGAGAAACTCTCACACATGGACCAACTCGGGTCGAACCCGTGCCGGTTCAGCCGTGTGAGGCTACCGGTCACCAGCGAAGCACCTTAGACCACTCGGCCACTGAGGGCCCTTAGTACCCATTGGAATACCTATATGCTATTGATATATTGTGTTGCCAATTTCTTTCTTTTTTTAAGCCCTGGATGTTACCACTGGGCATTTATTTAAGCTTTAACATTAAGGTTTTACATGCCGCCCTTCCATCATCCACGCGGCAAGGGGTTTCCAGGGCGCGTGGTTCATTAGTATACAGTATTAATATAGATTAATATGCAACTATACAACTTGAATAGTAATTACACATATCCTATGTACAGAAGATAACAGCACACCAAGCTATATATGTTGCCAAATTTAACATAGATATTTTTAACGAGAAATTCAAGCAACTCTATAAACAAAGAAACATCCCATAAATGATCTTTTGTATGCAGTAGAGCTAAAGAATGCTTTATGGCATTAATATTTTGGCAATTAGTTTTCTTCGACACAGATAATATTAATGAACTTAGCCGCTCAATAACATCCTGATAAAGGATTGTAGTATAGAGTGTCGAGAAATCTCAAGTCTGTTCGGTATGTGACCTTTAGCTTCAGTTCTTCCGTGAGACATTTTGGATTTTTTAATATCCACATACGTTCAACGCCAGAGTTTTTAGAAATAGTGGCGCAATACCTTTCCCCAAATGAATTTACCTCCTGAAAGGGCCCTCGTCAACAGGGTTGAAAGAAGCTCGGTGGTGCAGCTTCCAGATCCAGCTATGAATCTAGCTTTGTATGCTGATTTATGCATATTGGGAGTCCAGTAAATTTTTGGTATATCGTTATCAGTGGTTGGAAGAAAAATATTAATATTTGCATATGAATATTATATTATCTGGAGCTTTGTCTCCTTGGACAATGAAGAATTTACTCTGGAGATTTGCTAGGAATTGTTGCGAATTGAGGATTCTTAGTACTTCTTTTGCTTGGGGAAGGGTACTTCTGTCAAAGACGTGGATTCCTTCAACGGCCTTGTTCTTGGAGAGTTCCAGTCAATCAGCGAGGACTGTAGGCTTAACTTTTTCTCACTTTGACGTCTCAGTAACAAACTGTTTCATTGCATTCAGGACTATCTTCTGGTCGTCCTTCAAGTTTATTCTCCTCGGTTCTCTATATTCAGGACCCTTCATCAGGAGTGTTTGTAGGTCTTCATCACTCACTATATCAATGTTACCATTACAAGCGTCTGGTCCGTCATTCATAATTCAGCTGCGTCTATAATTCAAATCCCATGAATGACATCTCTTGGATGTAGTAGAGCTAAAGAATGATTTATGGCTTCCGACATTAATATATTTACGGTCAATTTTCTTGAACACAGATACTATTAATGAACTTAGACGGTCCATGAGGTTCTGATGAGGTCCTTATGAGGTCCATAAGTTTGGATGGCGAATGTTTTGGTGGCTATAAATTTAGTATACTTGTATCAAACGCAAGGAATTTTGAAAACTTAAAATAGTTTGGTACAGCGTTGCGTATCTCTGGATCATTCAGGATTCGTGGTAAATTAATTATGCCCGGCCCTTTATCCAGGTAGTTGAGTTTCAAGAAAACCCGATCTTGACAAACTTGAGGATGGTATTATATTTTCTGAAGGCACAGAACGTTGTATATCTCTGGCTCTTATATGTAAAGCTCTATAAGGTAACGCATACAGGACTGTAGGTAAGCTATGTATGCGATTGGGCGTGTTAGTTCAACCCACTAAGTAATTTAAAGTGATGTGATCGTGAATCAACGCACTATTAAACTTTCTTCAACCACGGCTGTGATGTCTACGCTTGTGGGGTTTAACAAGCTGGGTAATGTTGAATATAACTGAATGGCGGCTTGTAACATTGCTGAACCCTTTGACATTATCATTCAATCCATACGGAAAGACTTCCCTATGGAAATAGTTCCCGCTCCCGGATTTTGTCTCTCAAATCCAAACGGGGAGTCCTTGGTAGAATTTTCGATCTATTGCAAGCCAATTATAAGATAGTAATTATTCAGAACTGCTATTGGATCTATTACAACAGCAACGGCCCTACTTGAGTTTGGCCTTGAATCGAAATCAAAAGTTCCCTCTTATCTTTGCATCGATTACGTTTTATAAAACATATTCGGGTGATGTCAAGTACATTTGTGAAAATGTTTGGGTTCAGGGTTACATTCCAGCGATGAAATAATGGGAAAGATATATGGAAAGAGCAATCTTTCTAAGAGCTGTATTATGTCCGTTGCCCCGAGTAAAACTATGTTGGCACCACGTACGCTTGAATGGCGCATTACACTGCGTATAAATTGACTCGCGACATTCGCTTCACAACCAGTACGGTAATCTGTCCGATTTGAGGCCGCATACAGTCGAGGTAAGTTCAGATTTGGTATCTATGGCATGCCGTGTATAATGAAACGTCTCGATACTTGCAATACTGACGATACATCAAAGATGGACGATTATGCGTCTCTTAATATCATTGCTTTAAAGATAAGACCCTCCTCGCCTACACCTAGTCAAGAGAAAGATATGTAATCGGATTACAAATTTATCAGGTGCGGATCCAGGAATACTAGAAGGAGGGTCATCCTACCTAATATAACATCTGAGCAAAACTATCCCCCTCCCCCATCCACCAGATAATTTTGAAATTCTAGAACTGGTTGCCCGCACCCTGATGCATTTATAGGATATTGGCGAGTATTTATCAGGACAAAAAATGTTTCACAATTTTTGCTTTTGAAAGATCCACCATTACCTAAAATTTAGAGCTTTAGATTTAGCGAAAACTGTTTCGGCTGGCAATGACGATGATCGCGTGATGATGATAATCTAACGATTTTTTTCATGACCCACGATGTTAGCGAAACACATTAAAGAATAGTGTCAAATGTGTGAGAAAGCAGGGCAGAGACGAAACAATTTCTTTCAATTCATGGCGACATATTTAGTGAAACATATGGTGTCAAATCGCGGGGAATTTTCCGCGATATATCCACGCTCGTTTTTTTTTTACATTTTCCTTAAAAGCGATACCATAAAATAAAATCCAAATATATATTTTTCATCTCGGGTTTTACAGGATTATGAAAATATAAATATCATTTCTGTAGCTTTAGTCGTTTTCTTGGAAAAAGTTTCCGAGCAAAACTTCAGCAATATGGTGAGTGTAATAGTTATGTCTTTTTCTAATATAGACCATGAATAACACTTGAAGATGTTATAGTAGGAGTTCTATGGACAATTATTGGATATTTAAAAAAATATACAGACTGCCGAGAATTTTTGATATATGCGAGAGACAAATCTCGAGACTTTAACTCTTCATTTTTTTCTAGAATATAAATGGAATAAATTGGTAAACTGGCAAGAATAGTATACTTTTCTGTAACATATAAATATGTTGTTAATGTGGTCTAAAATTCTATATATAATGAAGGAAAGGGCCGTCATCGATAGTGTTGAAAACTTGGGTCTGTGTAATGTCGACCATATTGGAGTCACTGGCAGTTGAAACAAATCAGATAATGGTATCTGTTTTTGATAAATAACGAAGGCTTGATACGTAGTGCTTAACTAATGCTGCATTAACAGGCGTTATTAATTTCAGGCTACATTAACAACTTTTTAAAATCTCTAGGTAACCCTTATGATGCTGAAAACAATACTATTCTCACCAGTTTACCGATTCTGTTCCGTTTTATATACTAGAAAAGGCTGAAGAGTGAAAGTGCGGAGATTTGAATCTCGCATAATTCAACAATTTTTGGCAGCCCTTATTTTCTAAAATATCCAATAATAGTTTAGCCTGAGGACTATGCTTAACTTTTTCGCGCTTTGACCACTCGATAACAAACTGTTCCAGCGCAATCAGGACTATCTTGTGGTCGACCTTTAAGTTTATTATCCTTGGTTCTCGATATTTAGGTCCCTTCATCAGGAGTGTTTTTAGTTGTCTTCATCACTCACTTTATCAAGGTTACCAGTCACAATATGTTTGCATGGTGTAAAGATAAAGTTCGACGATGCACAATTACAACTATAGCCCCCAGACGTGTAAATGCTGCAGTCAAATTCCTTGACAGCATTAGATTATTTTAATATTTTGGTAGCTATAAATTTAGTATACTTATGTGAAATGCAAGGGGCTCCGAGTTTAAATTAGTTTGGTACAGCGTTGTGTATCTCTGGATAATTCATCATTCAATATTCAGCCGTCGCCCATTAAGAAATTTGCGCGTCCATAATCCAAACACCTATTCCATAGTCTACATAACAAGAGTAGCACCAAATTAAAAAAAAAACTAGACAATGTGGCTGATTGTTTCAACGACCTTGTTCTTGGTGAGGTCCGGCCAATCAGCGAGTATTGTAGGTTCAACTTTTTCTCGCTTTGAACAGTCAATAACAACATGTTCCAGTGCAGCCTGGACTATCTTCTGATCGGCCTTCAAGTTCATTCTCTTCGGCACTTTATATTTAAGCCCCTTCATCAGGAGTGTTTTTGAGGTCTTCATCACTCTCTATACCAAAATCCTACCATAATATCTTCTAAGGGTATTCATGGTCTTTATTAGAAAAAAAACGTGAATACTCACCATATTTGCTGGGGTTTGGCTCGGTTATATTCTGACATGTGTACCGTGTGTCAGTTACTGCAGCTTTTAACGTCTCGGAATGTTCCGCTTGATTCCTGAAATCGTGTTACAGGTTTTCTTGAAAAAAATTACAAGAAAACGGCTGAAGATACAGAAATTATACTTAAATATTTATCATAATTCTATATTACCCGAGTTAAATGCCATGTTTGCATTCCGTGGTGTGAAACGATTGATACATACATCTTGTCGAGGCGTTAGTATTATATAATAGCATGGTACAATCTCGCACAAAAGATGAAAAACTGGTATGCCTGGGCGTTAAGGTGTTATGATAGGGCGTTAAGGCCTTACGATAAGGCGTTAAGGCGTCACTATAAAAGTCTCCATAAAGTTCATAGGGCAAATACACTGGGTTTCTGGTTCTCTTCTACCAAGGGACAACTGGATTATTTCCCTTGATTTTACTCCCCTGAAATTGAGGGACTTCACTTTCTCAACAACAACTACAACATGCTTCGTTTTCCGGATCTTTTGCGGGAAAAGTTTTACATGCTCCCATCCATGACTTGATCGGCCTCGATGAGTGCTTCACCTGCCCTCCAGCTTAGGGCAGCATGGTTTAACATACCATGGTTGTATGGCACAGGAGGTAGATTAAAGTACCAAACAGATTAGGCTCTCTAAGGATCAAATGTGATCAGTGTCTGTAGAGTCTAACTTTCAAAATTCGAAATTCAAATTGTTTTTAGTTTTGGTTGGTTTTTGGTTGGGGTTGAGGTTTTGTTAGGATATGTTTGTTTGGATCATCGTCGCCGTGTGATCAATAAGGTTAGGTGCAACGTTAAACTTCAAACAACCAACCAACCATTCACATGGATACCCCACACGCCCCATTTGGACCACTATTGGCTCACCTCGACCCCAAAACGTCAATTCCAGTGCCCTTTCCCCACAATTTCTTCCCTGCGCATGCGCCATAGTCTTACGTCCACTCCACCCACCCAGTCGGATGGTCCCCAACGGATGTTTCACTATGACAACTAACACGACCTAATCGGACAAATATTGGTCCACCGCGACCCACAAAAGTTCCACCTCAGGTCTGCCTATTCACTACGCATGCTCAGGATAACTTTCAGCGAAATTTAACACATGTCCACCAGACCTCTCCCCCCATCGTGTTCTACAGCTCGAGACAGAGAAAACAAAGCACCACACCTATTACCGCAAATTTCCATGAGTGGGTTTCCCATTGGGACTAACATTGAACAGGTCATTGTCCACTGCCCCGGAATGGAACTAACAGGATCTGCTTGAACTTTTCGGTAAAAGTCAACTCATGGCATCGAGATCACTCCCATCTTATTCTACAGAGCGAGACAGAAACAACAAGGTGCCACACCCCATAAGGTGCACTCCAGAGATTCTTCCATTCGGCAAGGAATAGACCATGGGTCCGTTTTTCGGCCACCATTTGTCGTGAAATATTCAACCTAAATGACTTATAGATATATTTCCTGAAAGAGCATGATTAAACTATTATTTTAAGATACAGCACTGCTATATTATAGAAAAACGAATCTCGAACATTCTCCTCCAAACTTGGTTCCTTTTTCCTAGAAAATCCCTTAAAATTTCGAAAAATGGTCAAATTCGGCTCAATTTCCAGAAAAATCTGTAAGAGCGATTTCATTTAAATTTCTTTCTCACGTTTCCTGGTCCGGTATCAACTTAAAAAGTTGTAACTAAACACTGGCGGTATATCGTATTATAAAATTAGACCGGGGCCATTGCTACGAAACTGTTGGGGGCCACCATAGTAAAAGTCACAAATCAAAATGACCCCAATGCTCCCAGCCCAACCTGGAGATAAGTCACTGGGGCCTTATGTAGGGGCAGATAATTCTCGCTGCGCCGTCTCGGGACCGGAAGTGATATTTTACCTTTTGACCGGATTCGACATTTGACCCAGATGTGACGTCACCGGATCAGGGGCAGATAAGTCTGGGCGCGCATATTTGCGAGATAATTTGCCGTTTGTACAACAAAGCCGTCCGGAGATTGTCAGAGATGAACGAACATTGCCGGAGATGACCAAAGATTCAGGGAGATTGCCGGAGATTACAAAAGATTGTCGGAGATTACCGGAGATGACCGGACATTGCCGAAGATTGCTCGAGATGATCGGACATTGCCGAATTTTGCCGGAGATGGCCGGACATTATCGAAGATTGCCGAATCAGCCTCACTCTCAACTTCAAAAATGATAAAGAATTTGCTCTGTTTCTAATACTGACGTATTTGGGTTAGAGATGGACCATCCTTGGTCCGGGTCGTGCAGGTGTCAGTTTGAAGCTTTTGTGGGGTAGAGGTGGGAGTTTGGGACCGAGCTGGTCCATCCAGGGTCCAAATATGCCATGTGGGGTTGGGAGCTCTTGTGGTGCAGAATAGGACTTGAGGATGTCCACGTCATCTGTGACGTCATTGGTGACGACATGGACTCTGGAGTGTATCCAGAACTCACGAATTCACGCATACTTGTGTTTTTAGGATGGACATGAGAATAAAGTTACCTCCCCTTGAAAGTGACGTCACTGGTCCCACAGTCATAACGCCCTCAACATATGCCTTAACGCATCCAACACCCGTCTTCACGCAGTGACGCCCCGACGTTGATGACCTTTACGAACACACATACACATACGTACCCATCCACACAATTACGCAGGCACACACGTACATACACACACACACCAGCTTCGTCGCACACAGAAATACACCGTTCAAATTTAATATTTTGATACAGCTTTTATATGTAATTGGCATAGCTAGCTTTCATAGAGCATACATTGCTTAACAGTTACGAACATTCTGTTAGATCAAAAGAATATAGCTTAGACAGACGATCAACGACACTGGTATTTGAAAACAAACAACGGGAATAACTGTTGTTACGACGGAAGTACGCGCGCCTGTTGTTTTGGCGGTGTGCGTAGGCATATCGCTATTTTCCAATCGACCTCGGCATGGATGGCATTCGTTGTTGCCTAAAACGGGTGAATAATTGCTCTCACGGTCTATGCCTACTGTTCCCCGGTTAAACACGAATGGATTTGTACAGAGAAGGCAAAGACATCCCTAATCTAAGACCAACAGCCAGTTGACTAAAATTGCGCGTCAGAAAACGTGAGTGAATCGGCTTTCGACTGCATCGCGTAGTTGTTTCACACGATTTAGCAACAGAATAAAATAAAGCGAAATAACCGTGTAACAGAAGATTTAATTGTTTGACTGAAGGGTTCTTGGAATTGATTGAAATCTACAATGCATCGACCGTATATGTATATAATTTGCACGATCCCGAACTATTCCCTGTGCCGTTTATCTGCTCTGCCCCCTACCCCTACACATATGCTCTTCGCACCCATTCATAAGCACATATACACGCACATCGTTATTATTTCTTATGTTATAGATATATAACCTGACGACCTAGAGTACGCAAAAAGTTTCTAGTTCACTTAGTGAATCTGCAGCCGTGAGAGGTGCAGACTTCCAATTTATTGCGTTGTATTCCAAGAAGGAGTTTTATATGAGTAATTTTCTGTCATTACCAAATGCAAATACAAATGTAGAACCATTTGACCACTTGTTCGGACTGTAAAGAGCGCCATCTCCGGGCGACCAATTCTCAATCTAAACTGGTTTGTATACTCCATTTTAACGTGCTAACATTTTCGGTTCGATGAAGGAACCATGAAGAGAGGAATAGAGATAAAAAACAAGTGTCCTATCTGCCGGTAGCTAATAAAAAACTATATTTGTGAAAGAAAACCGATTCTATTTTTTTTAATCTAGCTGAAAAGTCGAGTAAATATGCATTGGCTGGTCAGTGGGCTACTCTCTATTTTCTCCTAACCCCCTTCCCTGCCTTATGCAAACCCCAAACAAACATACAGAGGTGAGACAGAGGTGTCACGTCCGTTGGTTTTCAGCAATTGAGATTCACTTTGAGGCTAAATTTTCCAAGAATGAACCTGGCTACTTGGCGACTTTTGGTCCGAACACCGGAATTGGAACGGGGACCTGTGTGTGTCGTCAGAGAGTTGTTCACACACAAAAGACTGTATCGCTGAGCCAACATAATAATAACGTTTAAACGGGGACACGTCTAATCTGCGTAAAAAATAGTCACGTGGGCAAGAAAATCGACCTGGAATACCATATTCAACACAAAGTGGCGTCCCCGGTGCTTCCCTGGTTGGAGGAATGTAGTATTGTAGTGTTATTAGCTCCCTTATATCGAGAAAGCGCGAAAAAGTGTGCTCTTTTATCTGATTGTGTGTGAGGCCAACATGCGGAGCAAGTGTAACCCGTCATTCCTCAGATTGACGGTTTTCCGAGGACGGGCTAGCTATAATGGCTCCCCCATCTTGGATGCGTTGTGATGGAGGGGATAATAAAATGATTGACCCGTTGTCATTGTTATTGTTATCTTAACTGACTGTGACTAGGCGTTAATACATAAGGTTTTAGGTGTGTGTGTGTGCGCGTCTGTGTTTGTGTGAGTGGATGAGGGCATATGTTGGGGTTCTGCATAAGGCAGGGAAGGGGGTGGGGGAACAAAAAATATATAGTAGCCGATTGACCAACCATTGCATATTTTCTCGATTTTTAGATAAATTAAAAAAAGAATTAGAATCGGATTTTCTTTCTCAAATATAGTTTTTTATTGGCTACCGGCACATGGGGAACTCGTTTCTGAACTATATTTATCCCCAAATTGAACCGAAAATGTTAGTACCTTGAAATAGATTTACAAATCGGTCACTGGAGTCCAGACAAAAGTTTTAACGGAGGAAGGTTAGATTGAGAATTGGTGGCCCGGAGATGTCGCTCCTTACACTATGGTTTTCTGTCCGAACATATGGTCAGAAATATCAATAGTCGTGGCTGATGTAGCAAAAACGGTTCTATGTGTGTGTTTGTATCTGGAAGTGGGAAAAAATTATTCATATAAGAACCCCTTCTTGGAAATACAACGTAATAAATTAGAGCTCCGTACCTCGCACGGTCGCACATTCATATTCATTTGAATATTTGTTGAGTTTTACAAAATTCAAGAAGGCGGTCGAACCACATGACATAGAAACTTAATTGTTGAGTATTCTTGGTCGTCATGTTATATAACAGATATCTAGTATGAGTGGCATGTATTTTGGTATATGGGAAACAATAACGATGTGCGTGTATCTCCGATCTTGAATTGGTGCGCAAGGTTATGTGTGTGTGGAGGGAGAATTGTTCGCGATCAATCAGGTAATATATAAATCGTGTGAAACAACAAAGATATAGCCGCAAGCCGATTCACTCATATATTCTGGCGCGAAAGTTTAGTCGACTGAGTGTTTGTCTTAAATTAGAGAGGAAGTATTCGCCTTCTCTCTACAAATCCATTCGTATTTAGTCTCAGAACAGTACGCATGAACTGCGAAAGCAAATATTCACTCGTTCTAGGCATAGTTATCGTCAACAACGAATGCGATCCCTGTTGAGATTGCTTGGAAAATAGCTGTATTCTTACGTGCGCCGCCAGAGTAACAGGCACGCGTACTACGGAACAACACAGTTATTCCCCTTGTTTCTTTTGAAATATCAGTGTCGACCAGCGTCTGTCAACGGCGTATTATTTTAATCTAAGAGCTTTCTCTTAACTATTCAGCAGTATATGCTCCATGTGTTAGCTATGTCAATTATATATAAAACCTATATCAAACTGCTAAATTTAAACGGTGTATTTCGGTGGGCGTGTGCGTGCGTGCGTGTATGTGCGTATGGGTGTGTGTGCGTAGAGGTCAACAGCGTTAGGGCGTCACTGCGTGAAGATGGGTGTTCGATGCGTTAAGGCAGATGTCGAGGGCGTTAAGGCGGTGGAATCAATGACGTCACTTTCAAGGGCAGGTAACTATACTCTCATGTCCACCCCAGCCACATCAGTATGCATGAGTTCTGGATACACTCCAGTGTCCACGAGCCACCCCCTATGGATTAGTGTATAAAGGTGTAAATATGTCACAATGACGCACCCCAACGACGCTTCTCTACTACTGAGGACTTCAACCAATACCGTCACAGATGACGTGGACATCACTCAAGTCGTGTTCTGCCCCACAAGAGCTCCCTACCCCATATGGTATATTTGGACCCTGGATAGCTCGCCTCGACCCCAAACTCCCACCTCAAATCCCCGCTTTCTATACTACTGCCAGATTGCGCACGCAGAGAATGATGAAAACGGACCAGTCCAATCCGACACTACCCCAAGAGAGCTTCAAAGTAAGAAACACCTCGAACCATTCGGACACGGATGGTTCATCTCAATGAACAAAACGTCCATTCAAATGCCATCTTTCTATACTACAAACCAACTGCGCAGAGTGCACCAACTACACACTAGTCCAGTCGGAGAGTAGTATAGTAAACGCAAGAAACCCTTACGTGACCTGGCGTCCTCTGAGTGCACTCTATCCCATGA
>JAVTVY010056662.1:0-30377 GCA_036873755.1 Hanleya hanleyi | reverse complement strand
AGGCTTAAAATGAAAAAGACAGTCTATTTTCAAAATAAATCTGATGTAGTGACATATGTCTCTTTCTACATGTACATGTGTCAGTGTAAAATGTCACCACACACTAACATTTTAAAGTTGCTAGTTCAATTTGATATAATTTCTGCCAATCATAACAAGTCGCTGTTTTAACTCTGCTAAATAGTTCCATATCATTTTCAAATTAAATCGCTCACAATAGTAAGCTGTCATGTAAAAAAAGAAATCTGTTCTGTACTTATCCATATGTATTATTTCGTAAATGCCTAATTCAATTGTATGTACTAAAGATTGATAAAGTCCATTGAACATTTCAGGTAGCGGTTTCAAATTGTCTATATATCCCAACACTCAAAATCCAATTTCAAAGTACGTTGTATATTGTGACAGTCTATATATTGAGACTTCACCGCGCGTCAAAGGAATGTGTACATGTTACCTTTAACTCATGTACATGTAACTAACACTGTGCACATTGTCAAAATCAACTATCAGTACCCACAGCTCACCGATACAAGACAGGAAAGTATACCTACAGTTTAATCAAGGGCTCTCTCCCGAGTGTCTCACCCACTTATCTTCACGGCTTGATCTCGTTTCCAAAACCACCTGAAGATCGTACACATTAATCCGGGTTTGGCATTTATTTTGCTGTCTCAGTTCGTAGGCCTTCTGTGATAGCTTCCCCCGAATTGCCCTAATTTTCGGTGGCAAATCTGTACGGATTACCGGTAGCCTCCAAAATCCGGTCTCTGTCGACAGTTGTGCCCATTGTGATAACGATGGTTGGCGGCGGTGGTGGTCCGTTTCCCTCACTTCTCCCGTACGAGGGTCGTCTCGGCAGTCGGTGGCAGGCAACGATTATCATGTTGTCAACAATCTCAGTTTGAATTTTCAGTTTCTCTTTGAAGAAGATTCTAATCAAATTCTCCGTGTTTTCACTCACCGTCTCCGGGATACCGTAGATCAACAGATTTCTGTTTCTATCGTGCTTGTCTTTTCTTATCAGACTGTCCTCGAGAAATTTTATACGGGCTTCAAGCTCAGCCTTGACCGATGGGACGATATTATTTCTGATTTCTTTTAGTTCCTTTTCGTGACCTTGCAGGGCGTCTGAATTTTCTGTTACTTCTCGCCCTAAGTCCGATATGGATTTTTTGACGTCGTCTATTTCGCATTTCAGACTTTTTTCAACTTTCGACACCGTTGTTCTAATATTTTCAACCAGTCTGTTCTCCAGGTCAACTAGTAACTCGGGGATATTACACGATTCAACCTCACTGCCTCTTGCGGCCATACTCTCGGCGTGCGTGTCAAGTCCACTCTGCACGGGCTCCGAAATGAGGTCACCTTGTTGGGCTTGGACAGCTGGTGTGCTAATATCCGTACCTCGAAATATCGCTGTACAGAATTGTCTGATTTCCCCCTTGTTTTTGGCTTTCTATAAGTTTTTGAGGGGTCTTTTTTCGGCATTTGTACTCGTCTCAATTTTATGCTCGGCTCATGTACAAGTCTGCATATAATACCACACCACTTCCCTCCGACTCAGCCGTATAAAGCCAGTTTATCGGGAGCTCCTCAAAAGACGTCCGTCGCGGTCGGGTGACATGCTAAAAGCCAGCAAGAGTTAGTATAGCAAAATAGTAAACGACATACGTGAACAAAACACCAACAAAGAACTTTGATAAGGGGTGTATCCTCTTACTGCCAGTAAGTACTTATGACCGATATTCTTCTGTGCTACACTGACAGCAATACGGAAGTTCAAACTGGCTGATCCACTGTAATGGCGAGATTTGGAGGCCTTCGTTGATACAGTTTTATTGAAGCTCTCATTCGCTTGGGTACTTCCCAGATTTGCCAGTTTTTCACTCTGTGAAGAGTAAACATCAAAGACTTTGGCCAAGTCTGACTGCAAGGAGGTACTGGTGAGAGGTCGGCCATATGGTAGTGATTTGTATCTTTGCGTAGGATCCTCGATGAAACGGCACCAAGATTTCTCACAGAACTCGTGGTCTCCAAATGGATGCCGTGACAAAGCTTTGAGGCCTTTCACAATTCCATCGGTATTACCTCTATTCTGTGCAGTCATATAATTGAAGCACTTCTGCAGATACTTTATTACTCTTGTACTGAGAGAACTATGTTCTTTCTGTAAGGGGTACAGCATATTACCAAGGTTTTTCCTCACATGATTCCTGTCTGAGCGCTTCTCTATTTGTTTGTCAACTGTTGATCGGAGACGGGCACCAGTTGTAGTGTCATCATCCCCCACAATTGTACCAACTCTGACTCTTTCACCGTCCTTATATCAAGGGCCCTAGCAGACTAATCATTTATTTATTTATTGGTCTATCCATGTGACTATATGCCCCAGTTTCTTGGTATATAAATATTATTATATGTATAATCTCTCACAAGCTTTTCAGCCAAACAACTATGTCTATGCCAGTGATAACCTGGGACAATCCACTTACTGTACACAATTACTTACCAGACAGGATATCATAGGATCTTCCACTGCCCCTCTTTTGCCAACCGGCATCACCACTCACAGTTATGTCCGAGACTCCAGTTTCCCGAACTTCAACACATAATGATAAGTGGTAATATATATCCTGGGTAAACCGGAAATATTTAACCATGTTTACAACCTTACTGTAAAAACCGGAAATATTTAACCATGTTTACAACCTTACTGTAAAAATTGCAAATATTTTGAAATGTAAAAGCTAGGTAAGCTGGCTGAAATGTAATACAGGGCTATTTTATAGATAACTTCTTTATCGATGTGGAGCTGACATTTCATTGAAGATACATTTCCTTGGCGATAGTTTCAACTTTATCAAACTAGCTTTGAAGAAGTTGGAAGTATCTGCCGTGAAACATCACCTTCACCCAGGTTTTTAGCTAACAGTGAGCCTGTGGTCTTTGCGACTCCCATCTAACATGTCAAAATGACAATCCCTTCCCTGTCCCTGAATTCCTGAAGTTTAATATGATGGAGATATTGATGAGACTCCCTGTTTTGAGCAAACCCTGAACAATAATGCTTTGAGACTCCCGGTTTCACAATTCTGGTTAACATGGTTAATAGCATGGCTCCACAGCAATAAAGTTGTTCGTATCCATAAAATACATGTGCATTTAGCCTTGTGCTACATGCCTGTAAACGAAATTTAAAATGTGGTCATTTAGTTTTGTGCTGCCACGATTGTGCATACTTACCGTGTCAACCTTTGTTCTTCAGTCACCGATTCCTTCAGGGAATCACTAGCTACACCTTCAATAGCACCACCAGTTTCGCTCTGTCGTATGTCTAACATAGAATGACTCACTGTGGGGATATTCAGGGCTGCCAGCAGACTATTCACTTGAGCCTCTCCCAAACCAGCATGCACCATAGCTCAAAAAATAAAAGAATTTTACTCATGTTAAGAATTTGATCTCATGAAACCTAGGTGCGAAGTTCAGTAGACTGAAGTACATGTAAACTATGAAGCCCTGCTTTTTTGATGAAAGTCTATAATAGATCTACATGTGGTCTGTTTTCCAAGTAAATGGCTTACATGATGATCCTATCCCACTGCCACAGCAACCATATACACTTCAATCTAAAGGATTCCATTGCATGAACATTAAAAGTAATTTATGCAGCATGGAAATGACTATCTGGTATCAAACAATGTCAAACTATTATGATTATCTTTATATGTCCATAAATAAATATCCTTCCATTTTGTGTCAAAATTAAATGGAATCAGGTCTTAATGCATCATCTTCAAAAAGATTTTGACATACTACTCACAAAGGCTGGTATTCAATCCAAAAATCTATTGTACCCGGATTTTCCGATAGCACATCTGCTCAAAATGCCTTACTCGCGTAGACAGAAGGGTTCAGTGAAAATGTGGATCATTTCATGTTCGAAAGGACCCGCTGCATTTGACTGAATGATCATACAATACTTTGCTACAAGATAGAATAAGATATGAGGTATGATAAATTTAAGTTAGCTCATAGTGGTACCCAAATTGGGGTGCAGCATTAGTGACATTTCGGTACATGACATTCTGGGAGGCAACATTTTGGCATGCGACATATCAGTACTAAAGTGGAGGGTATGACATTTCGGCATGCAACATCTCGGTACAAAGTGGAGGTTATAACATTTCACAAATCTGTTAACCTGTCGCTAGTTTGGTGTTTACATCCCATACTTTGTTGTGTTGTTTTCCAGTATGCACAGTGTTTAGGAAGTTGCACTGGCTGTTCGAACATGGGACGTTCATCACAGCTGCAAGTCCACATGTTGTAATTTTAGAGCAATGTGACAAGGATAGCGGACATCCACATTTATTACAGCTCGACAGCCCGTCGGAGAGTACTCCAAGTTCGACTACCCTTCTGTCATCCCTCCATTCATCTGCTGGTGTACCATTCCCAAGAATACATTCCTCCCCACTACATAAATTTAGGTCGGGAACTGATCGTGCATCCCTACACATACAACCATGGTCATGCTGGAAAGATGATAACTCGGAGTCTGGGTAACTCAGAGGCTGTTGTTGTTGTTATTGTTGGTGTTGTTCAACCGAGACTGAGACACCGACTTTATGTTTCATCGTCTGTGACTGTGAACTTCATCGCCGGGCTTGTGCCCCTGACACTGCTTGAAGTCGCGATGCTTGTTTAGTGGATTTAAACCCACTTTTCAGACGTGGCATCGTCTAAAACAGCACACGAAGCGACAAAAACCTGAAAACTCGAACTTCAAAATCACCGCAAGAATATGGACGACCAGATTACGTTATGTCGTAAAATCAATACTCAGAAAATTGGGATCGTCGTAAAAAGCGACTGGTCCACAGCAGTTCGCGTTGCGCAGAAGACACAAAAATACCACCACCGGACATCCTTAAGCCATCGAGAATTGCGGAATATCACGTGATGGTGTCTCAACCAATTAAAATAAACGAATACACAGAAAGGTATAATAAAGGTTATTATGGCGCAGACTGTACTCAACTTTTTGGTGATTGTGCTGGTGGAAGTGATAAATGCGCAACTGATTCTGGTGAATGTCCGCTGATAACTTCAAGAAGTGCACCTGGGTTTAAAGAAAATCATTGCAAGGACAGTGAGTAGTTCGTATAATTGTGTGTATCTACCATACTATGCCACATTTAAACCTGCTTAACTGGATGATATAATACCGCGCGCTGATACTAATCTTTTAATGGAATGAATATCGTTGACAACCTATTTACTGTAATGTATATTATATTGTTAAGGTTATTCTTAAGTCTGCTTGGACACCGTGTGAGATGAGGTAATAGAAAACTTTAAAAAAAGGAGTTCATGTGATATCCGCATTGCTGTGGATTCTATTGGTATTTCCGTTCAAGATCATAAATGCTAATCATCAATCATGAATTTTTGAATCGCGATTTTACAATATATGCACGAATTAGAGATCTGTTTCCTTTACAATGATACAATATAGGTTCCAACAGCAGTCAAAAGCTGCCGTCCAACAGAGGAATGATACTGGACAGCCACGTGATTGAATTGAATGCATATCATTGGATTATACATATAATATATTACATTGTATGATTTAAAAGGTTACCCCTAAAAAGGTAATCTTCTTTCTGTCGTTGTCAGATATACATCGATATACGACAATACTGACGAAAATAATTCTGTCCATACATGTAGCTGCGGTACATCCCTAATCGCCCAGGCCAGATAGGGTTAATTGAATTTTGAAGTAACTTTACTAGCAGTTGTTGATAAAATGTATATGCGTATTTTGAACATCTTCATATTTTGATCATTTGTTCATGATCATTTGATCATCCATCGAATTCTCAGTTACAAGAAGTTATCTTACGATAATCAGGATGCGCTATTCCGAATTTGCTCATTATCAAGAAAGCCATTGAAACTGAAGTGTTAAATACTCCCACACAACCATGTGTGTATCCTACCTTTGGCTGAATCACAGCATGATTAGCATTGTGACATACGTCTTGAAAATCTTTGAAACTCTTGAGAGTACAGCCATGAAACCTTCCACACTTATTCACTACGTATATGACACCTACTCTCTCTCCAAGACGCAACTTCCAACGTTTGCTGTGATGACGTCACAGTGACGTCATAGATACAGAAAACAAATCAGATCTATTGTTATGCTTTAAATTTGTGCGCTTTGGTATAAAAGAAAAATGCCAGGATTCACGAGTACTCCATCTAATCTTGTTCCCCATCGCCTGAAACGAGTCTTCAAAACAAATCTAGAGGGCGGGAACATTACATTGTAAACGTTGCAAAACTGAATTGCTAATTTGTATAGATTCGCACGCCATAATCTCACCTGATTAGCAATTCGGATCAATTTACTGCAGACAACTCAAGAGACCAGATATTCAGAAAAACACATATTATCACTACAGCAGAATTAACCTCAATTTCATGTTCTGATATCGACGACACAGAACGCCCAATCTCAAGAGAGCCAAGCCACAGTGTAAATAACACAAACACTAACTGTGATTATATTGGAACACCTACATTCTGCATACCGCTGACCGCGCAAAGAGACTCGATCGATATCACTGATATTGTCGATAAACCGTGAATTTGCATAGATACTAAGGACATCATGAAAGAAGTAAACCGATGCAGACCAGCATTCATTCCACATTCAGATACTTCCTCGCGCCGGGTGGTATATAACTGCAACTGCAGTCTGACACAGTCGAAGAGGAAGCCCTATCTCCGTGGTCCCGGTTTTATCTCAAACATCTCGGTATCCACAAATCTACCAGCATGTCACTCTGGAAACCGCAGTGAGAGGGTAAACAACGTAGTCCCCAAGTCGACAGGGAAAGAATTCAGCAAACTTTCACATCAAATGCATGTGCTCTGCTGTGGTGTGAGTAATACAAGCAAGAGCGGGAACAAATGACAAACACCATCAATCAGGGTTATGTGAAAAGCTATACTCATGCACATCACCGCTCGTTCGACCTACATACCCTTCGGGGAGGAAATAAAGACAATCATCAGTTATGAAGACCGTAACCATTGAAGCTCTAGCTACATCCTGGAGCCTTGATAGGCAAACACGTATACAAATCTTGGACATTTGTTTTCAACCAGCAATGTAAAAAACGAGCAAAATTATGATTTTTAACCTCCGGGCAACATTGGAAGTATCGTGAAAATATTTCTGGACTTCGAGGTAAAAGTAAAAAATATCATGATGATAACCCACAACTCTGATAAACTTGAATTCATCCATGATGACCGCCATTGTGATGTAAAAATCAGGCGTCGTTTGGGACACCTAGATTTTTTCTTACTCATTAAGATAGGAGGCTGAAACTTTCCATCATATATCTTGAGCTCAAGTGATATCAGCGAATGGAAGAAAAATCTAACAATTCGCAATTGCTAATCTTAACTGAGTTGAGTAGGTTTGCACTTGAAAATCGCAGTCGAACGTTTTGAATCGAGGAAAGGCAATATTATATTAGAAAGTTATAATGTCAGCTAAATTGCATTGATTCGCAATTGTTTCTAGGAAACGCGTTATGTTGTCCAGCATAAGCTAGTTATAATATCAACTAATTTTCGCATTGCAAAACTCGGCATAAATGACATATATTTGCAGATGATAATTTCAGTTAAACAGCGGAGATTACAACAGTGGACTTTTATTCCGAAGTCAATGCAATATATTGTTCAACTAGGAAGTTATAATCTCAGATTGACAGGAATGTCTGAAAATCTCAGCTAAGCGGTGTACATTTTTGCAGTAGCAACGTTTGCGGCATTTTGTACCATGTTCACTCTCGTGATCATTGCCAAAGGAAGACAGATAGATCATGCTATCAGATAGGATGTCATATGGTTCTCTAATTCAACCGTTTATCCCATATAAGATTTATACAAATGTCAAAAATTATGTACTACGTTTGATCTATATGCACATATATGTATAGGGTTTTACCTAATTTGTATATTTCTACAGTTTATGTGATTAATCAATGCTTCTGTATATGTATATATTTTGTTATAAACGTTTCATCTTTTTTTCTACATATGTTAAATAATATGTGTACTTTCCATTTTTGTTTTGTGACATTCCTGTAGCTCGCCTACTATAGAGACGGGGATTTATGAAGTGGGTCTATTTGAAGAAAATGTGTCTATTTAAAAAAAGGCAGCCTCTATAATAACCTGAAGTCTACAAAATGGTTATCATTTCTGTGAAATATTTATAATATATCATGCTTAAAAAACTTCCTTCTTGGAAAACATAATAATTGCTTGATGTACCGAGGCTCAACTGCATAGGGTGACGTCATAATGTGACGAAGTTATCGCAAAGTGCAATACGGTCATAAGAGACGGGGTTGCTAAGGGCGTTGACATCTCTTGCCCAAGCAAATTATAGAAAGTTGAATTGCGTACCCATGTTATCACCTTATACGGCGCCATTGACGATAACTTCAATACATCATGACGTCACCCTACGCAACTTAGCTTCGGTACATAAAACAACTACTACAGAGTTTTATACGCAGCCATTTTTTAAGATCTTCAAAGCGTAATATATTATACATATCATGGAGAAAGGCGTCTATGCCAGCGTTGGCGCAAAATATTAAACATCTTGTGTGTTTCCCATAGCAAACTTGTAATTTATCTCCAGAATAAGGTGTCTGCCTGTCCCATCGTTTCCGCTCACATCTCCCCAGACTATGTCTGCAGCTTATGAAGACAAAGGACATTTATAGATCCTGATTAATTAGACTAAGTGAGTTGCAAGGTATGCATGTCATTTTTCCCATGACGGCATGTCCATCGTCTAACATCCCCTACATACACACACGCACGTCACACCACCGTTGATGGAATGTTCTTTACCTCAACATCTCCATGCCTCCCTATTGCCCCTGTTATTACCTACATTCTGGTTACTTGAATTAAAATATACACTGATAAAAAGCAGGTGAAACCACTCTCCAACCCGCCTCCCCTCCTAGGGAAAGGATCTATCCCTCCTCCCCATCACGGTCAGGGCATTAAGGGTTTTGTACCCTAGATTCCTAAAGCTAAGTTTCACACTGCACCATGGTCCATTCCTTCTGCAAGCCGAATCAGCTACACGACACCTAGCGAGAACCCACCCATCACCTCCTGGGCTTTGAGCCCACTCTGTTCCGATAAAAGAATTACTGCTAATTTGCACGAAGTTTGACAGTTGATTCATGTATATGTGTACCTTGTCATGCTGGTTAGCTACAATGAGATGACAAGTAAAACGTCAGGAAGATGTACCTTTCATGGGAGTTTCCACACATGGATAATGCTTGCAGGTTAAACCTGACCTGACCAACATGTCTCACCTTATATGAAGGACATGCTATAGATGGATAGTGCATCATCCACTATAAAACCTGGTATAGAAAAGGCGGGATGATAAAGCAGCATAACACGCGTTGCCGTACTCAGGTGACCAAAGTTTTACCACGTTTAGGTGAACTACTGGGATTCAGTAAACTTTATCTCGCCGTCACATTACAACCACACGTAAAATCTTGCCAGCTTAACATAAAACATTTCATGTAGTGAGTACAAACTTCAATATGCATTTTAGGTTTCATGCATATATTTTATGGTTCCTATGTACCCTCTTTTGATTTGCCAGTTCAGTATCGACTGGGCCTCCCTGATATCAATTCTCCACTTCCCAGAATGAACATCAATATGTATGTTGTTCAAAAAGATTCGCAACGAACTCAACTACCTACCCTAACAGGCGATTGTATTTCATTGTTTAATTATGTGATTCCAATTCATTCCCTCCATATTCAAGTGAAGTCGATCGTACACAACCGTATTACACGGAAGGTGGCATTCTGACAAATACACACAAATGCGATAGACGTTCTTCAAACAGATTTTGTCGACTATCTCCCCTAAATAATCCAAGATTGAAAGAGCGGTATTGAAGAGATTGTGACAATATACCAGCTTCCAAAACTACGCAACCTTCTAGTGAACTAAATTTCTGGCACTTGATGATAATGGGAGTGCTATCGACTGTCAACGGAATCAGGCTTAATTCTATGTATACTACTCTGAGGTTAATCTTTATGGCGTTTACTGAAAAGTAACTATAAAAATTTCTTTGAATATGATGATTTATATTGCGATACTTGCGGTAGCTGTTGGGGACCTCAGATTAATCTATAGAATGGGACGCCATATCGTTGTGTAACTGATCCAGACCATGAATCTTGTTGAATTAATGCTTTCATGTAAAACTTGCCATATTGCAATATGTGGGACATCGGGCTTTATATCTTACAGATTTTTATCTATTTTTTATGCTTGGAAGGCACCTTCGACATGCTTACATACACGTTTTCATATAGTTTGAATAAAGTTTGATATTTATGTACATGTCACTCCTCACGTAAATCTTCATAGCTCTACGATTTTGGCTATTTTTATTCACACTATGCCACTACAGAAAGAAAAACCGGTAGATAGCAGTCGAAAAAATTACGAAATTAAATAACTTGATAACTCTGAAAAGTAAAAAAAAAAAAAATTATCAATGACAATAATCTTTCCAATGACAAGAGAGTTATTATGTTATTCCAATAAACAAGTACCAACAGATCTGGAAATATCGAAATGATATGTATTTGTTGTGTTTTTCACAGCATTTTCCAGGCCAAACTAAGGATTTTGACACCGTCTGCTACCAGAATCCACAGGCAATGAACATTATAAATAACCCCGAAAACGTATTAAATTCGAAAATTGGCATGCCTTCATTTGTTGTCCGGCTATTTGAAAGCCATGATGAAAAGGTGAACGCAAATAATTCAAATAAAAATCTACTGCATATGACGAACTAGCCTGATAAATAGAAGCGGCGCACCACACTGGGACCAATAACCACGTAATCAAACAGGATGTCATGATGTTATTGTTTATATTGTTGGTATTCTCTTATCTATTACCTGAAGCTACTCAGAATATTTTGTTTGTGCTGTGTGAAGTTAACATTAATTACCACCAGTGTACCACGTTGCTATAATGTTATATGTCATATAATGGTAATAAACATGTATACTTCAGAATTGTACATGTACATTTTTGTTGATACTCGGTTTACTCATATTCACATATTTGCTATTTCATATACATTTCTCGCTTGCTCCAAGATAACCTTTGTTTTAATTGGCAGTATGTTACCATAGCAATACAATCATTATATATTTTGCTCATACTACTGTTGTTTGTACAGGTTCATTGATCTTGAAACATACACCCCAGTCTGCATAAACACTACAGAAAGCTACATGTATGTGCCTTATTCCAGGTTAGATATATCTGGATTATCTGCTATCATTGATCATATGGATAATCATTGATATAAACTTGCCCACTTCCAGATAATCACGTTGCTGAACATGATTCGAGACAGTCACTCTCCAGTTATTGACACCTGGCTGATTGTAATGTGTTTTCTTAAAGTTACATCCATTTTCAAGTCGCTCACATTCCATTGAAGTAAATGGTACAGAATGGAAGGGGCCGTTGAACATTTTACCAAACAGACATATACGATACCTCTTCTATGAATTCTGGGGCCTTTTTCTTTTTATTCAGCCGAATTTACGGCCTATAATGCTAACTACATACACTAGAGAGGTACCACCTTTTGCATTAGATAGGTTTAGCGAGTAGCAAAATTTTTGGCAACGGGAGAATCTTGTTCTCTCCCCTCTCTGATAACACGGAGATTAATGGATGTGTGCAGACATAGGGACCAAGTGTCACAATCCTAATGGGATCGCGTCACCAAATACGAATTTCGGCGGAACTTCGCGCCATATCTGACGTTGCTTCAAACCGTCAAACTATCCAAAGGACATAGCGAATACGATTAGAGGAAATTGGTATCCGCCAAATATGCAGTCCTTCTAGAATATTACAGGAACTATCTCTGGGTGAAGTGGCGTTTTAAACGTTCATAAAGTTAGATCGCGGTTCGCAGTTCGTTATTCAAGGGGACCAGCAATTAGTTCTTCAGATATGGAAATCTATAATTTTTTTATTATGAGTACTTTCAACTCCAACCTCTGCATAGCAAGAGAGAATGTCAGGCTCAATATCTTTGCATATTCATATCCCAAATCTGACGCAAGGGGGCGCTGCTATGAGTCGCTGAATGACTGGTCCCCGCGAAAATCGAACTGCGAACCGCGGTCTAACTTTATGAGCGTCGTATTAATATGCTCGCTGATGTTATAACGCCCTATCATGTCAAAGAAAACGCAAATATCAACCTAAATATCAACAACGACAACACTCAGTTAAAGACGGAGGTTGCCGAGACAGATCATTTCTCCTGTATACAACTGAAAAGGCATATGGAGAACAGAACATGTTCCGTCGTTTCGTCTCATTTTCCACAATGATTGGAGCGATATGCAAGAGCCTTTACGATAATCCCCGCTTCACCGAATCTCTGAACAGTTCTACTCTTAGACTTAATTCTCACAAATTCTCCATAGCAATACAGGGGAATACAAACTATATACACCACTTTTGAACTTTGAATATTTAACTTTTTATTGCATTATAGAATAGTCCTGGTTTATAAGAGTAATACATCCATTCTTCAAATCGTAGCATAACATATCCAGAAATCCTAAATATTCATTTTCCGCATTATTTCATCACCTGGCAGCATTTGTTACACTTAACGTCGCATTGCAGACACATTCATGGATGGCATCACGATATCATTTGTTTCGCAAGGTTCAAAATGAAGAGTACGATGACCGGAAAGAAGACGTAGCCTTAGAATCCCAGCCGCGCCTCCATTGCGTATGTTCATGTGCAGACTATGAAGTATCCACACGGCCTCTAGCACCGGCTTAAACGAAATCGGGAGCTGAGATGGCAGATCAGCTTAAAACAAATACCTTATCTGATGTTAATTGATGACGAATGAGGACGTCTGATAACAAATAAACGCCCGACATGGAATAACATTGTAAATGCAAAAATACTCAGATGTAATAAATTATTCACTATCACAATTCAGCCAGCAAGATATTGCTCTGCTGCATTCCATAGATATAATAAGATAAATTCAAGTGTCGGGTTATCTCAAATGATTCTTGAGAGATCGACCTCTATTCCGGCCTACGCACGGTGAGCAGTGCAGTCGAATATGATCTATTCATCCGAAATGTTTTGTTCCTCCGTCAACTTGATATCTTTGCTCCTATGTTCATTCCCGAGCATGGTATGCATGCAACTGATCCAAACTATGAACAATAGCTTATTCACATTTCCCCACAGTTTCCATTGATTGGCCACTGTTTTATGTTCCAAGAAGGTTGTTTTGTGACATTCCTGTAACCCGCCTACTAGGGGGATTGGTGAAGTGGGTCTATTTGAAAAAAGTGTCTATTTAAAAAAAGGCAGCCTCTGTAATAAACTGAAGTCTACAAAATGGCTACCATTTCTGTATAATATATATAATATATCATGCTTCAAAAACTTCCTTCTTGGAAAACATAATAATTGTTTGATGTACCGAGGCTCAATTGCATAGGGTGACGTCATAATGTGGCGAAATTATCGCAAAGTGCAACGGGGTTGCTGAGAGCGTTGACCTTTCTCTTGCCCAATCAAATTATGGAAAATTAAATTGCGCACCCTTGTTATCACCTTATACGGCGCCATTGACGATAACTTCAATACATCATGACGCAACTTAGCTTCGCTTCATGACGCAACTTAGCCAGCGTTGACCCAAAATATTAAATATTTTGCGGGTTTTCCATAGCAAACTTGCAATTTACCTCCAGAATAAGGCGTATTCACTAACTTTTGAAAGCATTCTGTCTGCGTGTTCCATCGTTTCTTCTCACATCTCCCCAACGTATAACGTATAGTATAACTATGAAGACCAATGACATTTGTAGATCCTGATTAATTAGACTGAGTGACTTGCAAGGTATGCATGTCATTTTTGCCTTAACGACATATCCATCATGTGACACCCCCTACATACACACACGCACTTCACACCACCGTTGAAGGAATGCTCTTTACCTCAACATCTCCGTGCCTCCCTATTGCCCCCTCTTATTACCTATATTCTGGTTACTTAGATTAAAATATACACTGATATAAAGCAGGCGAACCCGCTCTCCAACCCTCCAACCTGGTATAGAAAAGCCGGGATGATAAAGCATCATAACACGCGTTGCCATGCTCAGCTGACTCAAGTTTTACCACGTTTAGTTGAACTACTGGGGTTCAGTAAAACTTTATATCGCCGTCACATTACAACCACACGTAAAATCTTGTCAGCTTAACATAAACCATTTCATGTAGTGAGTACAAACTTCAATATGCATTTCAGGTGTCATGCATATATTTAATGGTTCCTATGTACCCTCTTTTTATTTGCCAGTGTAGTATCGACTGGGCCTCCCTGATATGAATTCTCCACTTCTCAGAATGAACATCAATATGTATGTTGTTCAATAAGATTCGCAACGAACCCAACTACTTACCCTAACAGGCGATTGTATTTCATTATTTAATTGTGTGATTCCACTTCATTCCCGCCATATACAAGTGAAGTCGATCGTACACAACCGTATTACACGGAAGGGGGCATTCTGACAAATACACACAAATGCGATACACGTTCTTCGAAAGGATTTTGTCGATTATCTCCCCTGAATAATCCAAGATTGAAAGAGCGGTATTGAAGAGATGGTGACAATATACCAGTTTCCAAAACTACGCAACCTGCTAATGAACTAAATTTCTGGCACTTGATGATAATGGGAGTGCTATCGACTGTCGACGGAATCAGGCTTAATTCTATGTATACTACTATGAGGTAATCTTTATTGCGTTTACTGAATAGTGACTATGTAAATTTCTTTGAATATGATGCTTTATATTGCGATACTTGCGATAGCTGTTGGGGATCTCAGATCAATCTATAGAATGGGACGCCATATCGTTTTATAACTGATCCAGACCGTGAATCCTGTTGAACAGATGAAGGTACTCCAAGGATTTAATGGTTTCATGTAAAACTTGCCATATTGCAATATGTGGGACATCCTGCTTTATATCTTATAGCTTTTTTCTGGGTTTTTTTATGCTTGGAAGGCACCTTCCACATGTCTTCGACATGCTTACATACACGTTTTCATATAGTTTGAATAAAGTTCGATATTTATGTACATGTTACTCCACACGCAAAGCTTAATAGCTCTACGGTTTTGGTTATTTTTTATTCGCACTATAGAAAGAAACATTGGTAGATAGCAGTAAAGAAAATTACGAAATTGAATAACCTGATAACTATGCTAAGTAAAAAATGTAATTCTCAATGACAATAATCTTTCCAATGTCAAGGCAGTTATTAGGTTATTCCAATAAACAAGTACCAACAGATCAAGAAATCATCAAAGTAATATGTATTTGTTGTGATTTGGACATCGTTTTCCAGGCCAAACTAAGGATTTTGACACCGTCTGCTACCAGAATCCATAGGCATTAAAAGGAAATTGGCAGGCCTTCATTTGAGGTCGTCTATTTAAAAAAAATGTGTATTTAAAAAAAGGCAGCCTCTATAACAAACTGAAGTCCACAAAATGGCTACTATTTCTGTATAACATTTATAATATTTCATGCTTAAAAAAACTTCCTTCTTAGAAAACATCATAATAACTGTTTCATGTACCGAAGATCAATTGCATAGGGTGACGACATAATGTGGCGAAATTATGGCAAAGTGCAATGAGACTATGTACGGTCATAAGAGACGGGGGTTACTGGGGGCGTTGACTTATCTCTTGCCCAAGCAAATTATCGAAAGTTAAATTGGTCTTCCATGTTAACACCTTATACGGCGCTATTGACGATAACTTCAATACATCATGGCGTCATCGTACGCAACTTAGCGTCGGTACAAGAAACAACTACTACAAAGTTTTATACGCAGCCATTTTTTAAGATCTTCAAAGCGTAATATATTATACATGTCACGGGGAAAGGCGGCTATGCCAGCGTTAGCGCAAAATATTAAACATCTTACGAGTTTCCCATACCAACCTTGCGATTTACCGCCAGAATAAGGTCTATTCCTTACCTTTGAAAACATTCTGTCTGCCTTTCCCATCGTCTGTCTCACATCTCCCCAGGCTATAACTCTGTAGCTTATGAAGACAAAGGGCATTTATAGATCCTGATTAATAAGACTGAGAGTGACATGCCCGGTATCCATGACATTTTTGCCTTAACGGCATATCCGTCGTCTGACAATGGGACGCCATGTCGTTTTATAACTGATCCAGACTCTGATTCTTGTTGAACAGATGAAGGTACTCGAAGAAATTAATGGTTTCATGTAAAACTTGCCATATTGCAATATGTGGGATGTCGGGCTTCAGATCTTATAGCCTTTTTTTAATGTTTGAAAGGCACCTTCCACATGTCTTCGACATGCTTACATACAAGTTTCATATAGTTTGAATAAAGTTCGATATTTATGTACATCTCACTCCTCACGCAAAGCTGCATAGCTCTACGGTTTGGGCTATTTTTACTGTCATTATGCCACTATAGAAAGAAACGTTGCTAGATTGCAGTCCAGAAAATTAGGAAACCTGAACTTTGAAAAGTCAAAAATATAATTCTAAATGACAATAATCTTTCCAGTGTCAGGGTGGTTATTAGGTTATTCCAATAAAGAAGTACCAACAGATCAAGAAATCATCAAAATAATATGTATTTGTTGTATTTTAGACAACATTTTCCAAGCCAAACTGAAGATTTTTGACACAGTCATTAAACCTTATGAAAACGTATTATATTGGGAAATCGGCATGCCTTCATTTGTTGTTCGGCTATGTGAAAACGATGATGAAAAGGTGATCGTAAATAATCCAAATAAAACTCTACTGCATATGACGAACTCGCCTGATAAATAGAAACATCGTACCACTGTGGGGCCAATAACCACTTAACCAAACAGGATGGTTGAAGACGTCGTTTTCGAATATCAGCTGTAGCGATATTTTCTTCCACAATTTTAGGCAACAATCAAGCACTAAAGTCTATACGATTATTTGAAGAACGTGATCCAGACACAATTCGTAATTTTCAATACGTTTAAGCAGCGGACAAATGAAGACTCTCAATAAAACAAATGATTCGGTTATGATGAAAAAAATGGTTGCTGTCGTACGATTAGAATTATAGGGGTTGATGAAATCTTTATTACCTGACAAATGTGTTTTGATGGATACATGCGCTATACAAGGACTGGAACCGTCAGTCTCAATCTTACAAAGACGGTACAAACGATCTTACTTGGATGTACTTGTGCTGCTACTGGAAGACCAGGTGAAAACAATGTACAGTCAACTTTATCAGTGGTATAGATTTTCACTTACATATAGTTTAAAAGTGTGCAGGATGTTGGATATAGATTTATCCCATACATCTTTCACATATGATTAACGCATGATTATTGGCATGTCTTCCAAAAGACTGGTAGCTTCCATACATTCATCTTCAATATTTTCACCTTTTAATTTCCCCAAACACATGCCATACAATGAGCTTGACTTCCTTTTTTCAATTTCAAGGAACCCATACGTTTATCATACAATGACATATACAGTTTCATTCTCGTACCTTGTTGATTTTGTATTTTTAGTACACTCCATACATATGCATTACACTGTATCTTGCTATGTCCATACATTTTCCATATATTTTTCACACATCTGCCATACAGTCCTGGAAATCCTATGTTTTTCTCATACATTTTCCAGACATTTGACATTATCATTTCACCGTTGCCCATACACCTCCCATACAGTGTCCATACAGCTTCCAAACACCTCCTACACCCGCCGTATATTCGCCATACATTAACCATACATTTAACCATAGTCACGAAATTCTTCCATCGACACGGGATAAGTTTGCAGAAAATTCGACATTCTGCTTATGAAATGAGGAAATATTTATCATTGTGCATGTTAGAATGGAGTTAATGAACTTCTCAGTGAATATCGTCGTGTAACAATTTTTCGATGTTTAGTTTTAGACCTCATCAAAAAACTAAACATCGAAAAATTATTACACGATAGTATTCACTAAGGCGGTCATTAACTCCTAATTCAGGGGTCGGCCACAATCCATGTTCACGTCAATAATCTAAACACACTATTTATATCTTCCACTCATCACCAATCCAAGCAGTAAGCACTTATAACACAACATGTACAAGTATACGAAGGAACACTTCCTTGTCTACTATATTAGACGGCACATAATTTTTTAGTGGATTTTTTCACACGAACAGTGTCACCATTTTTCATCAACATATGTCGTTCGTTCTGTGTTCTCCGTATCAGAATAATACGTTTTCTTCTTAAGGTATGCTAGCATCACTAATAGGAAAGATGCGACCAGGTAGTAGATGCGGACATCTGTTGTTTCGAATTTGGATCTGACACTTTCACACTGAATCTTTGGATCAAAGTCCACCGCACAATATAAACTATCCAAGAGGGGCACTCTAACGATTCCACAAATTCTAAAAAACATGGTACCAACTGCAACGACTTTTTGCAATGCACATTTCCCGAAAAAGATTCATATTAATACCAGATCAAAATTAATGTTTATCTACGCATAATATATACCGTACTACAGATCTATATTTACGAGTTTATTTTATTGAATTTACAAAAACACAAACCGTTTTTATGTTTGGTCCTCAATAGTATTTTATCTTACTCTGTTATAAATATTTTAAGGATCAGCCCATTTCGATTATGAGGCTGGCGAGACTGGGCTTTGATCAATATTGTTTGTTGCTCGAAGTCTCACGATTGGCAGGATCAAATTACAAGCGTCTAATCCGTCATCCATAATTCAGCCGTCGTCCATTAGAGAATATCCGCGTCCATATTCCAAAGACCTATTCCATATAACAGTATTAGCACCAAATTCAAAAAGACAATCATAGTATACATACACTTAGGCTTGTTTCCTGCAAGAGAGAAGCGGTCAACAGTTTTCAATGATGCCGGCAAGACATCATGATGTTCCAAAAATATCAAATCCGTATCGCTGATCAGTATTCTTAATCCATAATATTCGTTGTAAAGTCGTCATCTAAAGAATGATGTATCTCAGTCACGCTTTGATTGTGACTGTTCATATGAGTACCATGAGGATCTTGAAGTACATGGGTTCATACGGCCCCTAGCCACGGGTTAAGCGGAATTAGACACAAGTTACGAAACGTAGCGCCATAGATCTTGCACGCTACGTTCGTATTTTTTTTATCAGCATGCGATGTGTATCGCCAAACTTGAGAAACTTTGAGTGGAGGCGTTTGGTGGAATAGCCCTGTTTTATAAGTTTCTGTAACAATGTTTTGTGACGTTGATTAAAATCGTCATATTTAACACAGGATCTAGCAAATGCTACTAAGCGAGATATGTATACGCCATATGCAGGTCCCACTGGAATATTACTGTCCAGAAAGGGATAGTTTACGATGTCGAAATTGTAATCATCTCTTTTCTCATAAAGTCGACGCGAGAGAATGCCCGCTTCATTTTTATAGAGATATAGATCTAAATATGATGTGCCTGTAGGGCTGTCTGTAGTTTCCTTCAAATCCAGTGAAGGTGGATATATATCCTTCACTGCGTCATTTATATAGCGATTATCCACAGCGAGAAGATCGTCTATATAGCGTTTGGTGAATGAGAAGGAACGGGCTTTGAATGGATCGGTTTTTGAAAGCGCCTGCATATAGTCATATTCATAAGAGAACAGCTACAGGTCAGCCAACAGGGGTGCACAATTAGTACCCATTGGAATACCTATATGCTGCTGATATATTGTGTTGCCAAATTTCACATAGATATTTTTAATGAGAAATTCAAGCAACTCTATAAACAAAGAAACATCCCATGAATGATATCTCTTGTATGTAGTAGAGCTAAAGAATGCTTTATGGCTTCCGACATTAATATATCTACGATCAGTTTTCTTGAACACAGATACTATTAATGAACTTAGACGGTGAACACACCGATCACATGACGCTGTGCAAAGCTTCAACTGTAAGTATTTGCTGGGTGATTCAAGTAAACAATGCACATACGTCATTCATGGAGGACCACAGAAGAATTACTACAACAGTAATCGTGACTCTCATTCTCTGACATGTCTGGCCTTGACGTATCTGATACCGTGACAAGAGTGTCATGAATTAGAAAATCGATCGACAGTATATACCTAACATCTTACAGGATTATACTTTGCACAGTGTCAACATTGTTTTTTATTCTTGCCCCTTTATTGCTACAAATGAGTTATATTTGGAAATATTTTATTACCATTGAACTGCGTTATTGTTATTGCGTTTCACTGCCAAATACACGTTCGTTGTTGCAAACAATTTTCATTTTTTAGTTTGACAAGTATACCAGGACCATGGAAACTGGTTACGTCTGATTGGACAGGTCAGAATTTTTAACGCTTGGAGATATGTCTTTGCCAAATATTAACGAAGTAGCCTGTTGTAGATTAATATGCAACAATTTGAATGTATTGTCATTAAACAATGTATTGAACTCTTGAACCATTATACTCCCTGCAGTTCACGAGACACAACATCAAGTTACCAACTCGAACAATACTAACATAACTCTCCCCCACAGAGGTGATACTGATGAATGCTATCATGTATCGCACCATTTCACCTATTACGCTCAATGGTATTCACTTGTCATGTGACGAAGCAAAGAAGCATGATCACCCGTAATTCGTTCCATGACAACGCACGTGATTACCGCTGAAATGAATGCACTAAAACACACTGATACTAAAAAAATGTCCACTAAATACACTGGAACAAAAATGTCCGGCATCTTCTATTTCCCTTCAAGTTAAAATATTACTAACTCTTATGAATTTGAAGAGAGTTGAGTATCATTCTTGCAAAGGTGTATATCCTTTTCGGATGTTTGAATTGCCATTCAGTTAAGCCATGTACTCACAAATCGTGACGTGTGGAATAGAGACAAAATAAACGGATGGGAACGTGGAAAGTGTGGCTCTCAAACTGCAGAGTGTACTAGTAAATCTCGCCATGTTCATGTGTATAGAGAGTGTGTATATCATTTCTAAACTGGGACGTCATTTAGGACGTCGGTTTCTTGTTGAACGTCAGATCTTATGTCCTCATTTTGCATTTCTTCATGACATAAATAACTTTCCGGTAAATCTATTTTCGTCATCATTGAAATCTGTTGATCGCTTCTCTCGTGCAAAATACTGGCTTATAATGGTAATAGTGCCGTGTGAATAAGGTCATTCGATTACGGACAACGGCCGGCTATTGAGTGCTTGATCTGACGTTTGTATTCAATGCACACTGTTGATACATTGCACTTTCGTACACGTGTTAGTATGTTATCTCTTCACTGTCGTGCTTCTAGGTTTTACATTGCATACTTGTCCTCCCGAACATAAACACACGAAGTTCCCCCTGCATGGATTTCTGAAATGCGCCCTGGTGGCGTTTGTTGAGAAGTAAGATCAGATCATCCATAGAACATTATTTTGGATCCACACAATGAATATACCGACTCCTTTAATGACTCTTTTGTGTATACAGTTAACTCCGCACCGTCGTTGCACTCGACGTCGAGCTCAAACTGTCATGCGACACTTTGGACACTAATTCTGAGCTCGACAACACGAAGATCATAAAATAACTGCTCGCCTCTCAGATATCTTTACACGGTCGATACAAGACGTCTACGACGGCGGTGTTGGATTAAATTGGACCTCAGTACATGTCACCTACACTTGAGTCCACCCTTTAGTAGTACCTTTGTCGTTGCTGGGGAACAGTCATACTCACTCTAAATTGTCGGATAGATATGTTCCCACTCTACACATGAATGTGTTTTGATCGAGATTTGTCTTTATATACTCGTTACAATTTTAAACTGTGTGTAAATCGTGTCACGAATTACACGTCTAGAAACGAAAACAATATCCTATATCTTTATCTGTACCCATTCTCCGTGTTAGCCTTATCTACCTGTGTGGAGTGTAGCGCTGAAGGGAAGGGGTCGGGTTGATTTTGCTCCCTTATAAAATTTCCTTACCATTGCGGTCAGGGAGCTAAAAATTTACGCGCTGTATCTTTGTTTCAAGTAAATGTATCAATGAATTCAAACTGACCGCAGCACTGATGTCAGATTATTAATTTGTCCATTTTTCTCAGTTATGCAATTTTCACAGCCAAAATGCGTAATGAATTCGGCAAAAAGATATCTGTTAGATATATAAAAAGATATAAATAAAATATAGTTTTGGGCACTTCCACGAGAAGAAACGCAGAAAATTTGAAGAAAAACTGCGAACACGTAACTTTTTGTTACACTCCCATGCCAGTCATTTTAGTTTTCCCATCATCCCCTCATCGCTCTCTAATATTGTTATGTAATATCGCTCAATCCAGTGGGTCGTATGATCATGCCATCCAAGGCGTCATCATGAATAATTACAATAAAAGCGTGGCTGAGATACAAATCTTCACATGAATCATTTTTGATTCTTTTGATGAATGATGCTGTCAGAATATTGGCCAGTTGGGTCTCGTGACTGAGACCTATGAAGGAGGGCTATATCACCAAGCGCCTCCAGTCATAGTTTCTCAGATTTGGCGATATATATCGCGTGCTAATAGCAAATACGAACGTAGCGTGAAAGATCTACGTAAACTGAGGCTAGCGGTCGTATGAACCCATGTACTTCAAGATCCTCATGATGGTGTTCATATGAACATCACTGAGATAAATCGTTCCCTAGATAGCGATCTTAAGAAAATCATATGGAATAAGATCAGCTATATGGATTTGATATTTTTTGAGCATCATTATGTCTTGCCCGCATCATTGAAAACTATTTACCGGTTCTTTCTCGCAGGACACTAGCCTATATTTGTGTATACTTTGATTTTTTGCTTTTCTTTTTGCTGTTTTTTTATATTTTGTGCTGATGCTGTCATATGAAATAGGTTTTTGGATTATGGACGCAGAATTGTTTTAATGAACGACGGCTGCATATTGAACGACAGTAGTAGGGAGAGGTGAAATCGACGCACATTGACCTTTGACCTCAGAAATTTGCATATTGAGGAAAAAAGCTACCTCCGAACACAGAAGAGTTCCAATTTTTGCTTTGACAGCCAATCAGAAGCGAGAATTTTGACCTCGGCTAGGAAGGCAAGGTCACATGACTTTTGACCTCGAATTCTTCCGCGGTGATGCGGTCTGGTGGTGATGCGGTCTGCCTCCGCGGACAGAAAGTAGTCCCATGGGTTGACTTCCAATGTTAATGTATACGGGGAATACCTAAATAGACGTTGTGTGACCTAGGGGAGCCCCTAGTGGACCGATGGGGTCGAGTGAGGTATCAAAGTGAAGCATTCGTCAAGGGGCATCTGATGGGCTGGGTGTGGGATTGAAATATCGGCATTCTGCGCATGCGCGGTGCCCAAAGGGTATGAAAATAGACATTTTGGAGCTAGGGGAGCCACTAATGGTCCAATGGGGTCATATGAGGTATCAATGTGAAGCATTCGTGAAGGGGCATCTGACTGGACTAGCGGCTCGGGCGTTGTTACCATTCTGTGCATGCGCGGTGGACCAAGGGTATGGAAATAGACGTTTTGGGATCTAGGGGAGCCCCTAATGGGCCGATGGAGTTGTATGAGGTATCAAAGTGAAGCCTATGTGAAGGGGCTTCCAGTCATGGGTGGGTGCATGTAAAATGTTTCCTGAAAAAAAAACGGAACACGAACTTTATCGAAAAAACCGGGAAAATGCCTATATGGGGTATGGGGGGTATATAAGTCGCCGGGCTTAACGGGGCTTGCCTATCAATAGAGTTATCTCCCCCTAGTTCCAGGGTGGGTGTATGCAAAAATTTTCCTGAAAAAATACGGAACACGGACTTTATCCTAAATTACGGCAAAATGCCTATATGGGGTGTGGGGGGGTATAGGACCATCCTGAGAAACCTACTTCTCGACATTTGCGGTATAGGTTGTGGGGGTCTCGTTTTCTTAGTCTCGTCAAGACAAACATGATAGGAAGTGTCGCGGAGCGAATCGTTGACATTTTTGGAAAAAGTTCAGGGAGACCCATATAGTCCCATACTAGGGGTATAGGACCAATGTTTGCCCCACTGGGAAACCTACTTCTAGACATTTGCGGTATGGTTGTTTGGATTTGTTTTCTTAGTCTCGTCAAGACAAACATGACAGGAAGTGTCCCGGCACGAAACGGTGAAATTTTTGAAAAAAGTCACCGAGGCCTGGGTAGGCCCATAGCCCTATACTGCATGGCTATGGGTGTATTGGTCCATACGGGGTGGACGTGTTGGGATCTAGGTGGGCCACTAATGGTCCGATGGGGTCGAGTGAGGTATCAATGTGAAGCTCTCATGCAGGAGCACTTGACTACACTAATGGTTCGTACGTTGTCAATAGTCTGCGCATGCGCAGACTGACCGTAGTATAGAAAGCAGGCATTTTTGGGGGTGTGTGTGGGTGTGTTTGGGTTAGAGATGGGCTATTCTCGGTTCGAATGGGTCGTGTGAGGTATCCATGTGAAGCCTATGTAATGGAGCATCTGATGGCGTGGATGTGGGGTAGAAATAGGGTCATTCTGCGCATGCGCGGTAGCCAAAGGGTATGGAAATAGACGTGTTGGGGTCTATGTGGGCCCCTCATGGGCCTATTGTGTCGAGTGAGGTATCCATGTGAATCATAGGTGGGGGAGCATCCACCTGGACTAACATTCACGTGGTTTGGTGGGTCTGCGCAAGTGTGTGACGTCACTTCCGGTTTGGGTGAATGGGGCGTGACCTTTGGACATGTCTAGACTTGTCTGTGTCTCTCCGTGTCATGTGTCTCTCCGTGTCATTTTTCCCCACAATGGCGTTCACGTGGTTTGGTGGGTCTGCGCAAGTGTGTGTGACGTCAATTCCGGTTTTTCAGAATGCTCAAACACTACCTCCAACTTTCCCGGCCCGCACCCCGGCCCGGCCCGGCCCGGTCCGCCCCGGCGGGCCCCGGCCGCAGCGCGCGCGCGCGCGGGGATGATTTGATGCCGCAGCGCTCGCGCGCGTCATCAACAGCATTGGGCGGATGCATGTCGGGTCAAAAGGTGACATCCAAGTCAAAAGGTCTCCCTTTCGGCAAGGTTCGGAGGAGACAATGTTGCGGCATCGATAGACAGAGCTTGAACCCCAAAAATGGGATTGTAAATGAACCTGGGAAGGATGGGCAGTTCCTTTCATCTCACGGGGTTCTCCCTATAAATACGAGAGACAGTCAAATCTGGTTCCATTCACGTACTGACCATGACGGAGCATATAATACTGGCGTATCTCAGCTTGACCCCCGAAGTTTTCCTGCACGTGTATGCGGATAAGGTCGATATCATGGAGGAGGTGGGAGACATCTGCGATGCGGACCCTACACAACCGTGCCCGGCTCACATTCGTCTGTCCCGGGAGGGCTGGACCAAATTCAAACGGGTGTTGTCTGGTGAACTGGACGGCGACCTCATCCACCTCTGTCACGATGTGTACATCCGACGCGGCCCTTTCTTTGCTCAATTGGCTCGGCTAGATGGGGGTACAGTGCATTTTATCCTTCACCCTGATCTATGGTCTGCATTGGAAGATGCCGTGGTAGATGTGGATCAAGTGCTTATCAAGCGGTCATCAGACGAGTTGGACTGGTCATTTACCATGGACACTGTGGAAGCCAACGAAGAAAATCAGAAACTCCGGCCCAAGATATACCCGTTATAAATAAACGATAGAGCCAGGGTCCCTCATCATTTGTCACCATGAAGCGCTGGGAGAAGATGTTGGATAACTTATACTACAGTCCCGACAGTCCGGCGGCCTATAGTGTATTGTCGGCTGTCTATCGAGCGGTCAAACCCCAGGGGATACAACGTGCCCAAGTCCGAGATTGGTTAAGAAAACAAGACACCTATACCTTACATCGATCTGTCCGTCGCCATTTTCTACGGAACCGGGTCATCGTGGGAGGAATAGATGCCCAGTGGCAAGCGGATTTGGTCGATATGAGCGCCTTTGCCAAACACAACGATGGGAATCGGTATATCTTGACGTGCATCGATATCCTATCCAAGTATGCGTGGGTGGTACCCATCCGGGCGAAAACGGGGGCGAATCTCATAGCGGCGTTCAAGGACATCTTCAAGACCGGGCGCAAACCCTTGTATTTGCAAACCGACGAAGGCACGGAATTCCTCAACAGATCGTTCCAACAGTTTCTGAAAGCCCAGAAGGTCTTCTTCTTTCACACCTACAACGAGACCAAGGCTTCCGTTGTGGAAAGGCTCAACAGGACATTCAAAGGCCGCATGTATAAATATTTCACCTATAAGAATACAAGGCGGTACATCGATGTTCTCCCGAAACTTGCGAGTGGTTACAATCGAGCCTATCACCGGAGTATAGAGAGAGCCCCCATTACCGTGACCCAACGCAATGAAGCACAAGTCCGGTGTGTCTTGTACCCCAGGCCATCGCAGCGAACGACGAAGGCGGTGTACAAGGTCGGGGACCCTGTACGGATCAGTAAAGTCAAGGGCAAGTTCGAGAAAAGTTACATGCCCAACTGGGGCGATGAGCACTTCCTGATTAAACGGCGCCCACCCCGACAGCAGCGAGTCTATGAACTGGAAGATCTCCAAGGGGAACCGTTGCTAGGGACGTTTTACGAGACGGAATTACAGCCTGTCGTAAAAACACAGCAAGACTACTACACGGTGGAGCAGATTTTGAAAACGGAATGTCGACGTGGCAAACTGTTTCACTTCGTCAAATGGCAAGGCTGGCCCAGTTCCTTCAATTCCTGGGTCGCTGCCAACCAGGTGAAACGACTATAAAGCCAGACACCACTGCCGTCATCCTTCATTCCACGTTCGACCACAGTGCTATGAACAAACAGCAGCTGCCCCTGAACACAGCGTCTCCTAAAACGCGCAAAGCGCAAGTAGGCTTTGTGGTGATAGTGCTAACCCTGCTGAGTGTGTTGTACGGAGGTGTGTTTTACGACGTAGCCTGTCAGCGCGCTACTTAACCAACTGAGAACACCAGCCACGAGTGAAACAGTCTACAGTCGTGGGCGATATCAACACACCTCTTGTTACGGGTGGTCCCCATTAAAAAGACGTATGGAGATCAAGTCACCCACAGTTTCACCCACATGCTCTACCTGCCCGTACGACAAACCGACATCAACACGATCACGGTGGATATAAGAGATGACACGGGACGACCGGTGGCATTCGAACGCGGGAAAGTGGTGCTGACACTTCATTTTCGACAAGCACGTGCTCCCCACTTTGCATAATGAAAGTACCTTACGAGTGCGATGCACGCAGCTATATGGACTATTATGCCCAACAGGCCGGGGTGGCTTTCCGGTCTTTAGCGGTGCACGCATGCAACGAGGACATGGACTGGGGAACATACTCGGCAGCATCGTCAAAACGTTTCTGCCCTTGGTGACGCGTGGGGTGAAAGCAATCGGCAAACAAGCGGTACGCAGTGGACTGCAAGTGGCCGGTGATGTCTTGGGGGGTACGGCACCCAAAGAAGCCTTGAAACGGCGGGCTAAAGAAGCGGGAGGCGTCTTGGTGGCCAAAGCACAACGCACCGTAGGGAATAAAAGAGCTGCCCCACCGAGACCACGCACCAGTCGACGACCGACCCAGCGACGACGCACATCGAAGACCCAGGATATGTTTTCTTAAAACATGTCCTTGATCCACGCCGAGTCCTGCCCCTCCACCAACAGTGAATTTGATTTGTGGATCGTGCCGCCCACACAGACCAGTATCGAACAAGGATTATGGGTGGAGCATCTCCCGCTCTCCAGCATCAACGAAACCGGGCCCATCGAGTTCACCATCAGTAATGTGGATACGGCCTATATGGATTTAGCCCATACATACTTGTATGTGAAAGCCAAGGTGTTCAATGGGGCTGGCACCAGAATCATCCAAGCTGCAACGGTGGGCCCGACGAATCTCTGGCTGCACTCGATGTTTCAACAGGTGGATATTTTTCTCAGCGACAAACTCATCAGTGACTCGACCAACACGTACCCCTATCGACCCTACATCGAGACACTGTTGTATGGCCGAGAGGCTAAAAAGTCTCAGCTGACAGCGGCTTTATTCTACCAGGACACACCCGAGCACATGGACACGGTGGACAATGTGGGATATAACAAACGGAAGGCTTTCACTGCGAACAGTGCCTCGGTGGATCTCATGGGTCGACTGCACGCAGACATGTTCATGCAAGACTGGTACCTCTTGAACAAGATCCCCATCAAAATCCGACTGATACGGGCGCCTCCGACCTTCGCCTTGATGGCCACTGACGTAGAGGGGCATGCGGCTGACTATAAGATTGTCATCCAAGACGCAGTCCTGTATGTCCGAAAAGTGAAACCGAATCCAGCCGTTCAATTGGGACACATGAAAGCCTCGGAAACAAAACCAGCCCAGTACCCTATCCGACGTGTACAAACCAAAGTGTTCTCTGTGCCCGCTGGAAATATGGGCGCCAACAAAGAAAACATGTTCCTGGGGGAACTACCCAAGCGATTGATCCTGGCCTGTGTGGAAAATACCAGTTTCAGCGGAGCCTACCCAGAGAATCCGTTTGACTTTCAACATTTCGGCATCAATTTTTGTGGCCCTGCATGTGGATGGACAACAGGTGCCAGCCACGGCCTTAACACCGAACTTTGGGCGCAGGAATTTCATTCGAGCCTATCAGAGCCTGTTTACAGCCACCGGTCAAATCAACCAGGACTACGGGAACGGATACACGTTGTTCTGTTTCGATCTGACCCCCACCTTAGAGAACGACCTTCAGCTGGCCCTGGCCAAGCAAGGCAATTTACGGTTGTAATCCACTTTGCACGAGCCCTCGCGACCACCGTCAATGTGATCTGCTACGTCGAGTTTGGCAACATCATTCAAGTGGACAAAGCGCGCAACGTACTGTGTGACTTCTCCACCTAACATGGATACAGACCAGATAACCACTGTGCTGGAGAATGACCCAGGGACACGTATGGTCTTTCAAGGGGTGTTCGCCCGAGATGTGTTCCCATTAGACCGTATGTATCCTGCTGCTTACGTTCTCAACACGGACCCGATGGATCGGCCCGGTGAACATTGGGTGGGCGTGTACTTGACAGAACAGCAGGGCGAATACTTTGACCCGTGCGGCCTGCCACCCCTCCATCCCGATTTAACAGACTTCATGGATCAAGGCACAGAGACGTGGTGTTGGAACAGTCAAACGTTGCAAAGCCTGACCAGTAGCGTGTGCGGACAATATTGCTTGTTTTACCTGTACCATCGATGCCGGGGAAGACCCTTATCTACCATCGTACAGATGTTTGACGAGTACCCCAAGGCCGAGGACCGCGATGTACTCGTATATGACTGAGCCGCCCATCATTTCAATGTACAAGCCCCGTTCTGGGCTTAAGTTCTTTCAATGTACAAGCCCCCTGTTCTGGGCTTCAGTTTACAAGCCCCCTGTTCTGGGCTTCAGTTCTTTCAATGTACAAGCCCCCTGTTCTGGGCTTCAGTTCTTTCAATGTACAAGCCCCTTGTTCTGGGCTTCAGTTTTCACGTTGTTGTTCTCACGTTGTTGTTGTTCACTGAATAAAAAAACGAGATCTCACCAAAAAACCTTGTCTTGTGTGTTTTATTCATAATGCATAAATGCCCAATGTGGAGATTCAGTCAAACTGAAATCAGTGGTGTAGGATGGGGCCAAAATGTAACCCATCAATGTTAGAATGCAAAAGCACTATAGTAAAATAGAGAGCCAATGAAATCAGCCCACAGACCAAGTACGTGTTTTGGTCTAGGTTTGGAGCGGGCATTTCATTGAGGTGCGTGTAAAGGAAGACGGTGAGTGAAGACTCGTCCAACACGTATAGATTAAGTTTATTACTATAAGTTCTATGTATTTTTAAATATGGAAAAACGCGGATGTAAGATGAGAACCCGGATGAAAAACCACAGTACCCAGATGGAAGACGGAAAAAACCCACTGGGAAACCCGGATGTTGAGAAGAA
>JAVTVY010056661.1:0-30427 GCA_036873755.1 Hanleya hanleyi | reverse complement strand
CAGAGATTCGGGCAAGACATCGCCAAGCTTCCCTCTCATGATACAGTCGACGTAATATAAAGGTATATACCATGTGAAGGTTATATTTCAAATACCAACTACATGTTACTCTCAGCAGTATTGCATTCAAATGTTTGACGGAAAATACGAAAAACATTTTCAAGAAAATAATTTGAGTATTGTGGATATAAAATTAATATGCTGGAGATTATTTCTTGTATATGGGTTCGAAGAATCAGTCGGGTAGAACAAATAACATATTGATGGTGCAATTGATCTTGTTTTATCGCTAACAAACCAATACTTATAACATACTTACACTCGAGTGGAATGATTCAATTGCCAGATCGTTTCATTGGGCGACGACGTTTGCAGTGTACCCATATTACTTCGATGTCTGGACAAAGGAACCTATTAGCATTTACGTTAGCATATACTGCAGCGGTTGTCGTGTTTCGCTTGGTAAATAGACAGGAATTGTTATAAGTGAGGGTAAATTGCGTAAGTTTACGAGGAAATGTGCTTGAAATCAATCGATAGACAAGACTTACTTCTTAGCAAATAGGAAAACAAATATGCCGTGACATTATTGAAGGTGATCCGTATAAATCAAAAAGAGAACACGAACAGTTGTGTGTGTTGCCTGTTGAAAATTTGATAACTTGTTTCCACCAGAGATGCAAGTTAATCCTCGGCTCAATTTATTGCACTTTGCGAAGACAGTTGTTCCCAGTGTTACGTATATATTTGGTATCTGTGTACACATTTGTGGTCCAACACGACTGAATTCGCCATGCCCGGGTTCGCCAAAAGTGTCTCAGTTATGCCATATTCATCGCCCGCCAAACCTTACCTAAATACCCTGGACCACGAGGAAGATATCCGCCACGAGGACGCAGACACAGATAAAATGGAAACCTGTTTGAAGCAAACATTATCACAGCTTTATAAGCCAATAATCCTGACGATGGCGCTATTTGGACTCCTACATTTAAACAACAAGAAGACGACTTTAATAGAGAAAAGAGTCTCTGGTATCAGCAAAGCCTACTCTGTCGTTATTTTAGTGTTACTATGGTTGATCTTCTTTCGCTTCTTTCTCGCCTACAGCTTCACGGAATCCTTCGGACCAGCTCTCTTCATGAAAATCACCGTCCACCTGTGGATCGCCGAGAGCGCGGCCAACTGTACTGTGAATTTCAAAACGTGCAGCTATGCGAATCGTTTTAGCGAATTTCTCACGAGATGGCAGGAACTTAGGAAAACCAATCGTAACATTAACGCGGATGTGACTCACGAACATTTTGACAGATCTTACGCAAAGATCATGTCTCGTCGATTTCTTATCTGTCTCGTCATTGGTTGGATAGTATATCTCCTGAACATGATATTCGTAAGTTACTTGTTATTTGCTACTTCGCGCTTCGATATCTTTGTCGTCCCTATGCCATCTGGCCATAGGCTCATGGTGTATGTGAAGTCTATTTCCTTATTCGTGACGGCGTACGTGGTAGCTTCCTGGATATTCACTTTGTGCCTTTTCTTCATGATGTGTGCTGTGATTTACAGGGAATTCGAGATACTAAATATGGATTTCCGAGCCGCCATTTCAACTGAAGGCGAAATTTCCCGCAGTGTAGAATGTTTCAGGCGACGACACCAGACAGTGTGCCGAATAGTTGAGAATGCCGATGACACTTTCAGTGTATTTAATACGACAGGACTTGCCTTTAATATGTGCATGGGAATGTTAGAGCTGTACAATATTTGGCATTACGATGTATTGTCTGACACTTTGGTTTTCGTTTCAGTCATTTTTTGGCTTGTAACCAGTTTTGTATACGTGTCCGTCATTACTTTTGGAGGAGGATATTTAATCCACGAGGTGAGTTGCAGTTTGCTTCAAAATCGAATAATAAATAGACAGATAGATAAACAGATGTATAGATTCTTTTTGAGGCTAAACGAGAAACCATACATAGATCTACATATGTGAGATACCAGAATACAAGAAACACAAAGTAGACTCACAATACGCACATAGCTGATGAGGATATTAACAGATTAGATGATTCTTGCATAACTGGTTGGTTGGTCTTCTTAGTTGAGATTATCATGTTCAGCCCTATTTGACCTGGCCCGAAACTTATTGGCTTCATTTTGAGACTATTTGCATAACCCTGGGTGCAAAGGGTGATGGTAAAATACAAAATGGCGGACACGTTGTGTCCATCTTTCCTGCCTAAAATGGTATAAGAGTAATAATTTATTTTGCCAAAAGGAATTATTCTCTATCATATTAATTAGTTTCTGAGAGAAAACAAAACATAAAGATAGTGCCACGGCACTGTAGCGCTCATCTGGCTATAACTGGAGAAAGTGGCTGCGAGAAATTTTTACTGAAGAACTGCAATAGATGATTTTCTAACTTGTGTTGTCTCCCCTGAACAAAATGGCAACATAGTCGATTTCACAGGAGGTCAAGCTGCAAATTCATGATTGTAATTGGAGGTTATGGAATAAAGGCAATTATACCAAAATATAATTGTCAGTAAGCTGCATAAGCAATAACCAGAACCAATTTTTATTATGTGATTGCAGTCGTTCGTCCGTCTGTCCACTTCGTGTCCGGACAGTACATTGGACAGTTTTTAACCTACGATTCCAATATTTTGTGGGTATATGCACCAGGGGGAGACATGTCGAGTACGAAATATGTGCGACTGGGTTGTTACGATGGCATTGAGATGTAACAGGACATTTTTCCAATGAAAGTAATCTCTGGTGAGGTATGGCCTAACCAAGACATACCCCCATCTGTCTGCGAAGATGTAAAAGATAGTGCCACGGCACTGTAGGTCATCTGTCTGTAACTGGAGAAAGTAGCTGTGAGAAGTTTTTACTAAAGAACTGCAATAGATGAGTTTCTAACTTGTGTTGTCCCCCTGAACACTATAAAATGATCCATGCAGTTATTTCCTGAGATTTTATGATAAAGTTTCATGGGAAATTCAAGATGCGGCAATATTGGATTTTCGAAATGAACCAAAAAAAGGTATCTTGCACAACTGGATCACAAGGGGAACCTGTGTATCAACATCCATGCAGTAATATCCTAAGAATTTACGATAACAAAATTTCACGGGGAAATTCAAGATGGCCACCTGGTGGCCATATTGGATTTTTCAATCAGACCATATATGGTATCCTGCACAACTAGACCCCAAGGGCAACCTCTGTACCAAATTTGAGAAAGATCCATGCAGTAGTTCCTGAGAAATCACGATATCAATGTTTCATCTGGAAATCCAAGATGGCCGCCTGGTGGCCATATTGGATTTTTCAATCAGACTACAAATTGCATCTTGCGCAACTAGACCCCAAGGGGAACCTGTGTATCAAATTTGAGAAAGATCCATGCGGTTCTTCCTGATAAATCACGATAACGAAGTTTCATAGGGAAATCCAAGATGGCCGCCTGGTGGCCATATTGGATGTTCGAATCAGAGCAGAAAAGGTATCTTGCACAACTAGACCCCCAAGAGGAACCTGTGTACCAAATTTGAGAAAGATCCATGCAGTAGTTAACGAAAAATAATGATGACAAGATTTCACTGGCAAATTCAAGATGGCCACCTGGTGGCCATATTGGATTTTTCCATCAGACCACAAATTATATCTTGCACAACTAGACCCCAAGGGGAACCTCTGTACCAAATTTGAGAAAGATCCATGCAGTACTTCCTGAGAAATCGAGATAACAATGTTTCATCTCGAAATCCAAGATGGCGGCCTGGTGGCCATATTGGATTTCTGAATCAGACCACAAAAGTATCTTGCACAACTAGACACTAAGGGGAACCTGTGTATCAAATTTGAGAAAGATCCATGCAGTACTTCCTGATAAATCACGATAATGTTTCATCTGGAAATCCAAGATGGCCGCCTGGTGGTCATATTGGATTTTTCAATCAGACCATATATGGTATCCTGCACAGCTAGACCCCAAGGGCAACCTCTGTACCAAATTTGAGAACGATCCATGCAGTAGTTCCTGAGAAATCGCGATAATGTTTCATCTGGAAATCCAAGATGGCCGCCTGGTGGTCATATTGGATTTTTCGATCAGACCGCAAATTGTATCTTGCGCAACTAGACCCCAAGGGGAACCTGTGTATCAAATTTGAGAAAGATCCATGCGGTTCTTCCTGATAAATCACGATAACGAAGTTTCATAGGGAAATCCAAGATGGCCGCCTGGTGGCCATATTGGATGTTCGAATCAGAGCAGAAAAGGTATCTTGCACAACTAGACCCCCAAGAGGAACCTGTGTACCAAATTTGAGAAAGATCCATGCAGTAGTTAACGAAAAATAATGATGACAAGATTTCACTGGCAAATTCAAGATGGCCACCTGGTGGCCATATTGGATTTTTCAATCAGACCACAAATTGTATCTTGCACAACTAGACCCCAAGGGGAACCTCTGTACCAAATTTGAGAAAGATCCATGCAGTACTTCCTGAGAAATCGAGATAACAATGTTTCATCTCGAAATCCAAGATGGCCGCCTGGTGGCCATATTGGATTTCTGAATCAGACCACAAAAGTATCTTGCACAACTAGACACTAAGGGGAACCTGTGTATCAAATTTGAGAAAGATCCATGCAGTACTTCCTGATAAATCACGATAACGAAGTTTCATAGGGAAATCCAAGATGGCTGCCTGGTGGCCATATTGGATGTTCGAATCAGAGCAGAAAAGGTATCTTGCACAACTAGACCCCAAGGGGAACCTGTGTACCAAATTTGAGGAAGATCCACAAGGTAGTTCCTGAGAAATTGCAATAACAATGTTTCATGGGGAAATCCAAGATGGCCGCCTGGTGGCCATATTGGATTTGTGAATCAGACCACAACAGGTATCTTGCACAACTAGACCCCAAGGGGAACCTGTGTACCAAATTTGAGAAAGATCTATGCAGTAGTTCCTGAGAAATCGCGATAACAATGTTTCAATGGCAAATTCAAGATGGCCGCCATGGCGGCCATATTTAAAACCGTATCGACACGGCATGAACAAATTCTGGTGTACTCATTGGGGGGAACATGCATGCCAAGTTTCAGCTTAATCGGTCAAGCGGTTTCAGAGAAGAAGATGGTTACGCACGACGCACAACGGACTACGCACAACGGACGACAGACGACGGACGACGGACAGTCAGGCCATGACATAAGCCCATCGGGCCTTCGGCCCAGATGAGCTAAAAAGTCGGAAAAGCGGTTAATAAAAATAACGAAAAATGGCTTTCGACAAATTGACGTCATTGTGACGTCATCATGATGATCATCGTTGATCTTTGTTTACATTTTCTTCTAGACCTTGACCAAGGTATATATTATGAAAAGTTTCTGCCTTCCATCCCAAATGATATCGAAAACAAACAAGAGACAGAAGTCCACCCCATCACCCACGACTGGGACAGACCTCCCAATCGCACAGGCCTGGTGGGTTTAAAGAAAATCCACAATATAACCGAATATCTAATAATTATAGTTATAGCCAGGATAGAATTCCCGAATAATAACACGTTTTTGCACAGGCCCACGTGGCGGCATTATAGTCTGTCCATTTTAATTAGTCGTCTGCTTTGGAGCTTGTTAATAATCAGCAATTAATTCTGCATACATTTTCTTTTTTGCATCGTTTAGAAAAAACTGAACTCCACAAAATGACTACTATTACTCCGTGATATCTATAATATATCACGCTTGAAATAACTTTGTAATTCTCTCCATATAAAACTCCAGTACAGTTGTTTCATGTACCGGGACTCAATTACATAGGAAGACGTCATAATCTAGCACAAAGGTCAACAATGCCGTGTACGGTCATTGAGGTGGGTGCGGTTTATCAATCGGTAATTTCACTGGGCACGGGGTATAAGCGACACTCACACGGACCTCCTGTTATTACTGTATTCGGCATCAATGACCTTTGTGCCAGTGAGCATGAATACATTATGACGTCTCCTTATGTAATTGAGGCCCGGTACATAAACAACTGCACGGGAGTTTTGTATGGAGATAATTAAATAGTTGGTTCAAGCGTGATATAATATCGATATCACAGAGAAGTGGAGGTCATTTTGTAGAGTTCAGTTTGTTCTATACGCTGCAAAAAAAAGGGTTAACTAATGATTTTTGACAAGCTCCAAAGTAGGCGACTAATTAAAATGGACAGACTTTAGTACTGACCAGGGCCATTCAGTCATAGCAAGATTGTTTGTAATAGGTCTCGATAGTCTTCAGTTAGTTTGGGGACTAGGTCCGACTCTATTCAAAATTCTGGTACTAAAAGTTTTGTTGCTGAAGTCGATGGTAATGGAGACCGAAAATGATATCGATACACTATGAGAAGGATAGAGTCAGTTTAATCATACATTTTATGGTACAGACGTGCCCAATCATGGCATATATGGTCAAGTATCTTGCTCACCTCACAACAAAAATGTAGTCGGGACGGCCATGAAAGAGATGGTCAGGCGGGATATTTGACCATTTACTGTCTGAACAGTCACGGGGAAAGCGCTTATACGTCCTACAATAGATGCGTCAGCTTAAACAGGCACTTGAATTTCAACCTTGATAATCTCTTGTAAGGGTCGACTTTGAGGTCAATTTTTTCTGGGCTGTACTGTAGCTTAGTTCTGACAAGTTTGATCGTCCATTTGGGTTCCTCTTTAGAACTATTATACTTCATTGACATCACCAAAACTTAGCGTATACATATCTCGCTTAGTAGCATTTGCTAGATCCTGTGTTAAATGTGACGATTTTAATCAACGTCACGAAACATTGGTGCAGAAACTTAAAAAACAGGGCTATTCCACCAAGCGCCTACACTCAAAGTTTCTCAAATTTGGCGATACATATTGCATGCTGATAGCAAAATACGAACGTAGCGTGCAAGATCTATGGCGCTACGTTTCGTAACTTGTGTCTAATTCCGCTTAACCCGGGGCTAGGGGCCGTGTGAGCCCATGTACTTCAAGATCCTCATGGTACTCATATGAACAGTCACAATCAAAGCGTGACTGAGATACATCATTTTTTAGATGACGACTCTATAACGAATATTATGGATTAAGAATACTGATCAGCGATACGGATTTGATATTTTGGAACATCATGATGTCTTGCCGGCAACATTGAAAACTGTTGACCGCTTCTCTCTTGCAGGAAACAAGCCTATGTTTATGTATAATATGATTGTCTTTTTGAATTTGGTGCTAATACTGTTATATGGAAAATGGAATAGGTCTTTGGATTATGGACGCTGATATTCTCTAATGGACGACGGCTGGGTTATGAATGACGGACTAGACGCTTGTAATTTCAATTTTGCTACCAGTTGCTTGGTGTCATCAACTGCTTGTTCGTCGATTAGGGCACTTTTTATATACCACCAAGGCTGAGGGGTTCTCGGTACTTTTGACCGTTCATGTATCATCACTTAGGCTCTTATAATCAGCGTTGCCAAGTATAGGGTCCCGGTCAGCTTTATCTCGTTAAACCTAGCCTGATTGGGGGAGTGGATTATAGAACTTTTCACTCAGCTAAAACTTGTGATTTTGTAGCTGATTATTTCGAGCTTATTGGCAAGCCCAGGACGGAGAATTATTGGTTAAGTCAAAATGGTAGTGAGGTGGGGTACCAGAAAAGTGATGTTTTCCCCAAATCGTCCAAGCCCGATAGGAATAAAAAATATTCTATTTCCGCAATGGATAATCACAATATTAATGCGGCAACGAAAGGTAAATACAGTATACCTACATGTACTTGTAACTGAGCGGATCTAATGCTGCCATTTTTATAGTGCTGTCCCATGAAACATCATGCCGTAGGCAGACATGATACTCCGCTCGGTCACATTATACTGACACTGAGCGAACCAGTCCTTGTTCTGTCGTCTTAATGCTGGGCACAAGTTCCATTGTTCAAGTCTTTGGTATGACACGGCCTATAATACCGCCCGGGCCTAGGGGCCGTATGAACCAAAGTACCGTACTTCAAGATCCCCATGGTGTTCTTATGGACACCACCATCGAGACGTGACTGGAATAACGACGGTTTTAACGAAAATGATATGAATGTAAGATTAATGATCAACGATATGGCTTTAATATTTGCAACATCACGATTTCTTGTTGGCAGCATTGCAAACTATTGACCGCTTCTCTCTTGAACGATACTATAATCTATGTTAATGTGTACTATGATTGTGTTTTGGAGCTAATACTGATTAAATCCATCGCCTTCATAATTTGGAATACTTGGGTCTAGAAGGAATTTGGGACTGGTCAAGTTGCTTCAGTTATTAATTGGATTAAGCCAAAAAAATATCTTACATATATATCGTCAATTATTGAATAGGTCCTCATTCAACTCCCGGAAGACAACGATGTTTTTACGGGGTTCTCTGTGTTATCTGGTACAACTTCACTGGTGTGTCAACAGGGTGTAAACATTACACAGTAATCCTACGAGGCCTCGGGGGTGGTCATTATGCTCCCCTACAAAACTTCCTGCGATATCTCCGAAACGACAAAAAATGAGAGCTGACACTCCCTGACTTTGTAGTTGATCATATTGGGGTAATTTTGAGCTCTTTTGTATAACCCCCGCAGTTGAAGATCATGAGTAAATTCAAGTTAACGGTCATGTGGGGTACCAAAGAGCCCAGGCCAGACACGGTTAACGAGCTCGAATTATCATGCTATTCAATCTAAATGATTTCCAATTCACTTCTTTCGTAGCCCGTTTAGTTTTGTTGTTTGTTGCTAGCGCATCCCCAGTCCTGTTTATGGTCCCTTCTCTATCGCTTCGAGACAAATATAAACAGATTGCATAGACAAATCAGAAACATTCACCATTATTATTATCTTTATATATTATTATATACTTATCATAGCATAAACGGTCGAACCTTTCCAGAGATTCGGGCAAGACATCGCCAAGCTTCCCTCTCATGATACAGTCGACGTAATATAAAGGTATATACCATGTGAAGGTTATATTTCAAATACCAACTACATGTTACTCTCAGCAGTATTGCATTCAAATGTTTGACGGAAAATACGAAAAACATTTTCAAGAAAATAATTTGAGTATTGTGGATATAAAATTAATATGCTGGAGATTATTTCTTGTATATGGGTTCGAAGAATCAGTCGGGTAGAACAAATAACATATTGATGGTGCAATTGATCTTGTTTTATCGCTAACAAACCAATACTTATAACATACTTACACTCGAGTGGAATGATTCAATTGCCAGATCGTTTCATTGGGCGACGACGTTTGCAGTGTACCCATATTACTTCGATGTCTGGACAAAGAAACCTAGTAGCATTTACGTTAGCATATACTGCAGCGGTTGTCGTGTTTCGCTTGGTAAATAGACAGGAATTGTTATAAGTGAGGGTAAATTGCGTAAGTTTACGAGGAAATGTGCTTGAAATCAATCGATAGACAAGACTTACTTCTTAGCAAATAGGAAAACAAATATGCCGTGACATTATTGAAGGTGATCCGTATAAATCAAAAAGAGAACACGAACAGTTGTGTGTGTTGCCTGTTGAAAATTTGATAACTTGTTTCCACCAGAGATGCAAGTTAATCCTCGGCTCAATTTATTGCACTTTGCGAAGACAGTTGTTCCCAGTGTTACGTATATATTTGGTATCTGTGTACACATTTGTGGTCCAACACGACTGAATTCGCCATGCCCGGGTTCGCCAAAAGTGTCTCAGTTATGCCATATTCATCGCCCGCCAAACCTTACCTAAATACCCTGGACCACGAGGAAGATATCCGCCACGAGGACGCAGACACAGATAAAATGGAAACCTGTTTGAAGCAAACATTATCACAGCTTTATAAGCCAATAATCCTGACGATGGCGCTATTTGGACTCCTACATTTAAACAACAAGAAGACGACTTTAATAGAGAAAAGAGTCTCTGGTATCAGCAAAGCCTACTCTGTCGTTATTTTAGTGTTACTATGGTTGATCTTCTTTCGCTTCTTTCTCGCCTACAGCTTCACGGAATCCTTCGGACCAGCTCTCTTCATGAAAATCACCGTCCACCTGTGGATCGCCGAGAGCGCGGCCAACTGTACTGTGAATTTCAAAACGTGCAGCTATGCGAATCGTTTTAGCGAATTTCTCACGAGATGGCAGGAACTTAGGAAAACCAATCGTAACATTAACGCGGATGTGACTGACGAACATTTTGACAGATCTTACGCAAAGATCATGTCTCGTCGATTTCTTATCTGTCTCGTCATTGGTTGGATAGTATATCTCCTGAACATGATATTCGTAAGTTACTTGTTATTTGCTACTTCGCGCTTCGATATCTTTGTCGTCCCTATGCCATCTGGCCATAGGCTCATGGTGTATGTGAAGTCTATTTCCTTATTCGTGACGGCGTACGTGGTAGCTTCCTGGATATTCACTTTGTGCCTTTTCTTCATGATGTGTGCTGTGATTTACAGGGAATTCGAGATACTAAATATGGATTTCCGAGCCGCCATTTCAACTGAAGGCGAAATTTCCCGCAGTGTAGAATGTTTCAGGCGACGACACCAGACAGTGTGCCGAATAGTTGAGAATGCCGATGACACTTTCAGTGTATTTAATACGACAGGACTTGCCTTTAATATGTGCATGGGAATGTTAGAGCTGTACAATATTTGGCATTACGATGTATTGTCTGACACTTTGGTTTTCGTTTCAGTCATTTTTTGGCTTGTAACCAGTTTTGTATACGTGTCCGTCATTACTTTTGGAGGAGGATATTTAATCCACGAGGTGAGTTGCAGTTTGCTTCAAAATCGAATAATAAATAGACAGATAGATAAACAGATGTATAGATTCTTTTTGAGGCTAAACGAGAAACCATACATAGATCTACATATGTGAGATACCAGAATACAAGAAACACAAAGTAGACTCACAATACGCACATAGCTGATGAGGATATTAACAGATTAGATGATTCTTGCATAACTGGTTGGTTGGTCTTCTTAGTTGAGATTATCATGTTCAGCCCTATTTGACCTGGCCCGAAACTTATTGGCTTCATTTTGAGACTATTTGCATAACCCTGGGTGCAAAGGGTGATGGTAAAATACAAAATGGCGGACACGTTGTGTCCATCTTTCCTGCCTAAAATGGTATAAGAGTAATTTATTTTGCCAAAAGGAATTATTCTCTATCATATTAATTAGTTTCTGAGAGAAAACAAAACATAAAGATAGTGCCACGGCACTGTAGCGCTCATCTGGCTATAACTGGAGAAAGTGGCTGCGAGAAATTTTTACTGAAGAACTGCAATAGATGAGTTTCTAACTTGCGTTGTCTCCCCTGAACAAAATGGCAACATAGTCGATTTCACAGGAGGTCAAGCTGCAAATTCATGATTGTAATTGGAGGTTATGGAATAAAGGCAATTATACCAAAATATAATGTGTGATTGTCAGTAAGCTGTATAAGCAATAACCAGAACCAATTTTTATTATGTGATTGCAGTCGTTCGTCCGTCTGTCCACTTCGTGTCCGGACAGTACATTGGACAGTTTTTAACCTACGATTCCAATATTTTGTGGGTATATGCACCAGGGGGAGACATGTCGAGTACGAAATATGTGCGACTGGGTTGTTACGATGGCAATGAGATGTAACAGGACATTTTTCCAATGAAAGTAATCTCTGGTGAGGTATGGCCTAACCAAGACATACCCCCATCTGTCTGCGAAGATGTAAAAGATAGTGCCACGGCACTGTAGGTCATCTGTCTGTAACTGGAGAAAGTAGCTGTGAGAAGTTTTTACTAAAGAACTGCAATAGATGAATTTCTAACTTGTGTTGTCCCCCCTGAACACTATAAAATGATCCATGCAGTTATTTCCTGAGATTTTATGATAAAGTTTCATGAGAAATTCAAGATGCGGCAATATTGGATTTTCGAAATGAACCAAAAAAAGGTATCTTGCACAACTGGATCACAAGGGGAATCTGTGTATCAACATCCATGCAGTAATATCCTAAGAATTTACGATAACAAAATTTCACGGGGAAATTCAAGATGGCCACCTGGTGGCCATATTGGATTTTTCAATCAGACCATATATGGTATCCTGCACAACTAGACCCCAAGGGCAACCTCTGTACCAAATTTGAGAAAGATCCATGCAGTAGTTCCTGAGAAATCACGATATCAATGTTTCATCTGGAAATCCAAGATGGCCGCCTGGTGGCCATATTGGATTTTTCAATCAGACTACAAATTGCATCTTGCGCAACTAGACCCCAAGGGGAACCTGTGTATCAAATTTGAGAAAGATCCATGCGGTTCTTCCTGATAAATCACGATAACGAAGTTTCATAGGGAAATCCAAGATGGCCGCCTGGTGGCCATATTGGATGTTCGAATCAGAGCAGAAAAGGTATCTTGCACAACTAGACCCCCAAGAGGAACCTGTGTACCAAATTTGAGAAAGATCCATGCAGTAGTTAACGAAAAATAATGATGACAAGATTTCACTGGCAAATTCAAGATGGCCACCTGGTGGCCATATTGGATTTTTCCATCAGACCACAAATTATATCTTGCACAACTAGACCCCAAGGGGAACCTCTGTGCCAAATTTGAGAAAGATCCATGCAGTACTTCCTGAGAAATCGAGATAACAATGTTTCATCTCGAAATCCAAGATAGCGGCCTGGTGGCCATATTGGATTTCTGAATCAGACCACAAAAGTATCTTGCACAACTAGACACTAAGGGGAACCTGTGTATCAAATTTGAGAAAGATCCATGCAGTACTTCCTGATAAATCACGATAATGTTTCATCTGGAAATCCAAGATGGCCGCCTGGTGGTCATATTGGATTTTTCAATCAGACCATATATGGTATCTTGCACAGCTAGACCCCAAGGGCAACCTCTGTACCAAATTTGAGAACGATCCATGCAGTAGTTCCTGAGAAATCGCGATAATGTTTCATCTGGAAATCCAAGATGGCCGCCTGGTGGTCATATTGGATTTTTCGATCAGACCGCAAATTGTATCTTGCGCAACTAGACCCCAAGGGGAACCTGTGTATCAAATTTGAGAAAGATCCATGCGGTTCTTCCTGATAAATCACGATAACGAAGTTTCATAGGGAAATCCAAGATGGCCGCCTGGTGGCCATATTGGATGTTCGAATCAGAGCAGAAAAGGTATCTTGCACAACTAGACCCCCAAGAGGAACCTGTGTACCAAATTTGAGAAAGATCCATGCAGTAGTTAACGAAAAATAATGATGACAAGATTTCACTGGCAAATTCAAGATGGCCACCTGGTGGCCATATTGGATTTTTCCATCAGACCACAAATTGTATCTTGCACAACTAGACCCCAAGGGGAACCTCTGTACCAAATTTGAGAAAGATCCATGCAGTACTTCCTGAGAAATCGAGATAACAATGTTTCATCTCGAAATCCAAGTTGGCGGCCTGGTGGCCATATTGGATTTCTGAATCAGACCACAAAAGTATCTTGCACAACTAGACACTAAGGGGAACCTGTGTATCAAATTTGAGAAAGATCCATGCAGTACTTCCTGATAAATCACGATAACGAAGTTTCATAGGGAAATCCAAGATGGTTGCCTGGTGGCCATATTGGATGTTCGAATCAGAGCAGAAAAGGTATCTTGCACAACTAGACCCCAAGGGGAACCTGTGTACCAAATTTGAGGAAGATCCACAAGGTAGTTCCTGAGAAATTGCAATAACAATGTTTCATGGGGAAATCCAAGATGGCCGCCTGGTGGCCATATTGGATTTGTGAATCAGACCACAACAGGTATCTTGCACAACTAGACCCCAAGGGGAACCTGTTTACCAAATTTGAGAAAGATCTATGCAGTAGTTCCTGAGAAATCGCGATAACAATGTTTCAATGGCAAATTCAAGATGGCCGCCATGGCGGCCATATTTAAAACCGTATCGACACGGCATGAACAAATTCTGGTGTACTCATTGGGGGGAACATGCATGCCAAGTTTCAGCTTAATCGGTCAAGCGGTTTCAGAGAAGAAGATGGTTACGCACGACGCACAACGGACTACGCACAACGGACGACAGACGACGGACGACGGACAGTCAGGCCATGACATAAGCCCATCGGGCCTTCGGCCCAGATGAGCTAAAAAGTCGGAAAAGCGGTTAATAAAAATAACGAAAAATGGCTTTCGACAAATTGACGTCATTGTGACGTCATCATGATGATCATCGTTGATCTTTGTTTACATTTTCTTCTAGACCTTGACCAAGGTATATATTATGAAAAGTTTCTGCCTTCCATCCCAAATGATATCGAAAACAAACAAGAGACAGAAGTCCACCCCATCACCCACGACTGGGACAGACCTCCCAATCGCACAGGCCTGGTGGGTTTAAAGAAAATCCACAATATAACCGAATATCTAATAATTATAGTTATAGCCAGGATAGAATTCCCGAATAATAACACGTTTTTGCACAGGCCCACGTGGCGGCATTATAGTCTGTCCATTTTAATTAGTCGTCTGCTTTGGAGCTTGTTAATAATCAGCAATTAATTCTGCATACATTTTCTTTTTTGCATCGTTTAGAAAAAACTGAACTCCACAAAATGACTACTATTACTCCGTGATATCTATAATATATCACGCTTGAAATAACTTTGTAATTCTCTCCATGTTAAACTCCAGTACAGTTGTTTCATGTACCGGGACTCAATTACATAGGAAGACGTCATAATCTAGCACAAAGGTCAACAATGCCGTGTACGGTCATTGAGGTGGGTGCGGTTTATCAATCGGTAATTTCACTGGGCACGGGGTATAAGCGACACTCACACGGACCTCCTGTTATTACTGTATTCGGCATCAATGACCTTTGTGCCAGTGAGCATGAATACATTATGACGTCTCCTTATGTAATTGAGGCCCGGTACATAAACAACTGCACGGGAGTTTTGTATGGAGATAATTAAATAGTTGGTTCAAGCGTGATATAATATCGATATCACAGAGAAGTGGAGGTCATTTTGTAGAGTTCAGTTTGTTCTATACGCTGCAAAAAAAAGGGTTAACTAATGATTTTTGACAAGCTCCAAAGTAGGCGACTAATTAAAATGGACAGACTTTAGTACTGACCAGGGCCATTCAGTCATAGCAAGATTGTTTGTAATAGGTCTCGATAGTCTTCAGTTAGTTTGGGGACTAGGTCCGACTCTATTCAAAATTCTGGTACTAAAAGTTTTGTTGCTGAAGTCGATGGTAATGGAGACCGAAAATGATATCGATACACTATGAGAAGGATAGAGTCAGTTTAATCATACATTTTATGGTACAGACGTGCCCAATCATGGCATATATGGTCAAGTATCTTGCTCACCTCACAACAAAAATGTAGTCGGGACGGCCATGAAAGAGATGGTCAGGCGGGATATTTGACCATTTACTGTCTGAACAGTCACGGGGAAAGCGCTTATACGTCCTACAATAGATGCGTCAGCTTAAACAGGCACTTGAATTTCAACCTTGATAATCTCTTGTAAGGGTCGACTTTGAGGTCAATTTTTTCTGGGCTGTACTGTAGCTTAGTTCTGACAAGTTTGATCGTCCATTTGGGTTCCTCTTTAGAACTATTATACTTCATTGACATCACCAAAACTTGTGAGCAGAGAGATACAACTAAAAGCATCCGGAGTGGTAGAGGACAGGCGTTTCAGTGTTTTTAAAGAATTGCTTTGCAGGCCAGTGAGTCCTTTTGCTATGTCGAAGGCACGGGGATTATACCATGTGACACTTTTAACAACTGCATGCGCCGTCTGTGCTGTATGAAACGTGAACCGATTAGTGGTGTTGGAAACTATCAACCCAGATTTGCTTTAATCATCATTATTATTGAAGTCCATATCAAGCAATAGCGAATGTATCCACTGATAATTGTACTCCCTTTGCTACTATTATTCTTTTTTCCAGGCTCATGCTCCACTGAAATATATCCATGATATTAGAGTCGATCGGTCTTCTGCAGAATTTGCCATGGAGGTAAAATTATTAAGTTCTTTGGACAGCCATCTATCGATCTAAAGTCTGATTAAAAAAATAAAGCTCATGTCATTCAATCGTTTTGCATGCTTTCGGATATATAATAGTTCTACTCGCTTGTAATACATCTGCAGGGGTTTCGTCGTGCAACAGACTAATGAGCTTTGAGCCGTCATGCACACCATCTCGTGGCGTCCCCACGATTCATCATTAAATCATTTTTTCTTGAATTTATAGATGAACATGTTTCTCAACAAACTGACGGGGGAGTCTATTGGATTGACGGCTATGGATATGTTTGTAATCGATAAACCCGCCATCCTGACGGTGAGTAAATACTTTGAGACGAATTACTCGTAATCTAGGAGACTTGGATGTAATATTACCTTACATTAAGAGACAAAAGAAATGAACGGAGAATACACAGTACAACAGGTCTCTTCTCATATTAGCATGTTAATCTCGTATCAACACGTTTCACAAGAAATGAATAGGTACATATATATCCGTGTTCACTCGAGTGTATATTGAGACAGGTTATCACAGCCATAAAAAAATGTCATAACTATCGCCCCGAGAAGGGGATGAGTAAGAGCCATCACCCTTTTTTTATGACAACCTTTGAAAATGATGGTCATCACCTGGGAGGAGTCATCACATTTTAAGGGTGGCAAAATGAGGGTGATGGCCATCACGATTTAAAGGTGATGGCCATGACCAGTTTTCTGGCTGTGTGTGAAAACGAGGACCTACGGGTTTCCAACATTTTATCATTGTCTATATTATTATTCGTTTCGCCTGGAACACCACACGTGTCAGATTGCCGGAACCTGTATTTTTAGCCCACCATCACCAGATGGTGGGCTGTTCAAATCACTTTTTGTCCGTCATCCGTCGTCCGTCCGTCAGTCAGTCGTAGCGTCAGTCCGTCCGTCGTCCGCCCGTCCGTCCGTAAACAATTCTTGTTATCGCGATTTCTCAGGAAATACTGCATGGATCTTTCTCAAATTTGGTACACAGGTTCCCCTTGGGGTCTAGTTGTGCAAGAAGCCTTTTTTGGTCCGATTCGAAAATCCAATATGGCCACCAGGCAGCCATCTTGGATTTCCCCATGAAACCTTGTTATCGCGATTTCTCAGGAACTACTGCATGGATCTTTCTCAAATTTGGTACACAGGTTCCCCTTGGGGTCTAGTTGTGCAACATACCTTTTTCGGTCCGATTCGAAAAACCAATATGGCCAGCAGGCAGCCATCTTGGATTTCCCCATGAAACCTTGTTATCACGATTTCTCAGGAACTACTGCATGGATCTTTCTCAAATTTGGTACACAGGTTCCCCTTGGGGTCTGGTTGTGCAAGATACCTTTTTGGTCCGATTCGAAAATCCAATATGGCCACCAGGCAGCCATCTTGGATTTCCCCATGAAACATTGTTATCGCGATTTCTCAGGACTACTGCATGGATCTTTCTCAAATTTGGTACACAGGTTCCCCTTGGGGTCTAGTTGTGCAAGATACCCTTTTCGGTCCGATTCGAAAATCCAATATGGCCACCAGGCAGCCATCTTGGATTTCCCCATGAAACCTTGTTCTCGCGATTTCTCAGGAACTACTGCATGGATCTTTCTCAAATTTGGTACACAGGTTCCCCTTGGGGTCTAGTTGTGCAAGATACCTTTTCTGGTCCGATTCGAAAATCCAATATGGCCACCAGGCAGCCATCTTGGACTTCCCCGTGAAACCTTGTTATCGCGATTTCTCAGGAACTACTGCATGGATCTTTCTCAAATTTGGTACACAGGTTCCCCTTGGGGTATAGTTGTGCAAGATACCCTTTTCGGTCCGATTCGGAAACCCAATATGGCCACCAGGCAGCCATCTTGGATTTCCCCACGAAACCTTATCACGATTTCTCAGGAACTACTGCATGGATCTTTCTCAAATTTGGTACACAGGTTCCCCTTGGGGTCTAGTTGTGCAAGAAACCTTTTTTGGTGCGATTCGAAAATACAATATGGCCACCAGGCAGCCATCTTGGATTTCCCCATGAAATCTTGTTATCGCGATTTCTCAGGAACTACTGCATGGATCTTTCTCAAATTTGGTACACAGGTTCCCTTGGGGTCTAGTTGTGCAAGATATCCTTTTCGGTCCGATTCGAAAAACCAATATGGCCACCAGGCAGCCATCTTGGATTTCCCCATGAAACTTTATCACGATTTCTCAGGAAGTACTGCATGGATCTTTCTCAAATTTGGTACACAGGTTCCCCTTGGGGTCTGGTTGTGCAAGATACCTTTTTTGGTCCGATTCGAAAATCCAATATGGCCACCAGGCAGCCATCTTGGATTTCCCTATGAAACCTTGTTATTGCAATTTCTCAGGAACTACTGCATGGATCTTTCTCAATTAGGTACACAGGTTTCCATTGGAATCTAGGTGTGCAAGATACCATTTCTGGTCCGATTCGAAAATCCAATTTGGCCACCAGGCAGCCATCTTGGATTTCCCATGAAACTTTGTTATCGTCATTTCTCAGGAAGTACTGTATGGATCTTTCTCAAATTTGGTACACAGGTTCCCCTTAGGATCTAGTTGTGCAAGATACATTTTTCGGTCCGAATCGAAAATCCAATATGGCCACCGGGCAGCCATCTTGGATTTCCCCATGAAACCTTGTTATCACGATTTCTCAGGAACTACTGCATGGATCTTTCTCAAATTTGGTACACAGGTTCCCCTTGGGGTCTAGTTGTGCAAGATGCATTTTTCGGTCCGAATCGAAAATCCAATATGGCCACAAGGCAGCCATCTTGGATTTCTCCATGAAAGCTTGTTATCGCGATTTCTCAGGAACTACTGCATGGATCTTTCTAAAATTTGGTACACAGGTTCCCCTTGGGGTCTAGTTGTGCAAGTTGCCTTTTTCGGTCCGATTCGAAAAACCAATATGGCCACCAGGCAGCCATATTGGATTTCCCCATGAAACTTTTTCGTCATTTCTCAGGAAGTACTGCATGGATCTTTCTCAAATTTGGTACACAGGTTCCCTTGGGATCTAGTTGTGCAAGATACCTTTCCTGGTCCGATTCGAAAATCCAATATGGCCACCAGGCAGCCATCTTGGATTTCCCCATGAAACTTTGTTATCGTCATTTCTCAGGAAGTACTGTATGGATCTTTCTCAAATGTGGTACACAGGTTCCCCTTAGGGTCTAGTTGTGCAAGATACATTTTTCGGTCCGAATCGAAAATCCAATATGGCCACCAGGCAGCCATCTTGGATTTCCCCTTGAAACTTTATCGTCATTTCTCATGAACTACTGCATGGATCTTTCTCAATTTTGGTACACAGGTTCCCCTTTGGGTCTCGATATGCAAGATGCCCTTTTCAGTCCGAATCGAAAATCCAATATGGTCACCAGGCGGCCATCTTAGACTTCCCCATGTAATTTTGTTATCCTGATTTCACAGGAAGTACTGCCTGGATCTTTCTAAAATTTGATACACAGGTCCCCCTTGTGGTCCAATTGTGCAAGATACCTTTTCTGGTCCGATTCCAAAATCCAATATGTCCATCAGGCGGCCATCTTGGATTTCCCCATGAAACTTTGTTATTGCGATTTCTCAAGAACTACTGCATGGATCTTTGTTAAATTTGGTACACAGGTTCACCTTGTCGTCTAGTTGTGCAAGATACCTTTTCTGGTCCGATTGGAAAATTCAATATGACCAACAGGCGGCCATCTTGGATTTTCCCATGCAAATTTGTTAACGTGATTTCTCAGGAAGTACTGCATGGATCTTTCTCAAATTTGGTACACAGGTGGTCTCCCCTTGGTCTAGTTGTGCAAGATACTTTTTTCGGTCCGAATCGAAAATCCAATATGGCCACAAGGCGGCCATCTTGAATTTCCTCTTGAAACATTGCTACCGTGAATTCTCAGGAAATATTTCATGGATCTTTCTGAAATTTGGTACACAGGTCCCACATGGGGCCTAGTGGTGCAAGATACCTTTTTTGGTCCGATTCGAAAATCCAAGTTACGCTTCAAATTAATCCGGTATTCTCGAGTTGTGACGTTGCATCACAAGAGTCGGCGGATCAAACGGTGGGGCATATTCTACATATTGACTATAGAGAATATCCATACCTTCACCTTCCATATCAAGGAGTTCATATTATTCGGAATTAAAATGTATTTCTTCAAATTTTAAATCAGCTTTCTTTAGTCCATGCAGTAGCAAATGAACGCTCCACCATTTCGTCTGCCGGCGGGTCGGCTACATGAAGGGACGTCACTCTTGTGACTCAACGTCACAACTCGACAACCATAGACTACTGCATGTTTCGATCCAAGGGAGATAATCAGGATTCAGGCACTTTCGAAGTTTCAACATTACTGCGCAGACCGGATCCCTTCAGTATTAAGTATTGTACCATCTTACTATTTTCGAGCATGGTATCTTAAAAGAGATATCTCAAAATAGCCCAATAAACAGAACAGAATTAGCATTCGTTCCTGATTATAAAATCTTAAGTATGTTCATAGCTCATGCCAAAGTGTCAAAGAGATTGGTCTTCGCTTCCAGTACCCAATGATGACACGTGCAAAAAAATAAATAAAAAAAATACTACAAAACAAAGGCGAAGGATCCTCCGTACATGTACATTCACTTTCAGACTAACTTTGCTCATTTCTCTTGTATTATAACAACCGACATAAGTACAGTTTCTAGAAATCTTGAAACTCCTGAAACTTAGATTATATTTTGGTGTTTTTAAGTGGCCCTTTTCGATCTTTTTCGCTCAGATTCGAAATTCTGTAAACAAAATTACAAATCAATGGTTTGTTCTTAGTAACAATGGACAAAAAGATCCTCTAGTCATTAGCTTACAATTATCGGACAATGGTGGGCGCCAAGATCCTTCAGGATCTCTCGTTTATAATATTTGTGTCTGTTTGTTTCAGATCGCGGGAGCCTTCATTACTTACTTCATAATTCTGATCCAGTTTCAACAGCCTTTCGGTTCAACGGAATGTTCGACAATGTGTAACTGTACGGATATATTCCTTAACTCCACTCTGTAATGTTCCATGTTTTGAGACAGTTGAATACATAGCATATACAACACGCACAATGCATACCCAAGCTCAGCTCGTCTAACCGGCGTACAATAAATCATTCAATCGTTCTACGGACATTCGCAATTCGACCAGAGAAAATCTTTAATCCAGCTTTAATTTATCCCAAAGCAGATATGAATGTTTTAAATGACGAAAATATGTTTGTATTAGAGGTTTTGTTGATGTCGGAACCTTTAGCAGTAATTGATCGTTTGGCTACACTGAGAGAAATAGGGGAATCGTAGTGATTTTTTAAGGGGGAATCCAGCAACGGTACCTCCCACGACACCCCAAGTGAATCAACAGGATGCTTCATCAGGGGAATCCTCTCGATGCCTTGAGCTCTCGTGTGTGTGTGTGGGGGGGGGAGGGGGGGGGGGCGTGGAGGAGAGAATTAATTGCGGATTCTCCATTTCTCTCGGTGTTATGAATAAATTATGAATGTGAAAAACAACAACAACAACGACGATGATTAGCTACTGTCCATTCCTGTTCTCACGGAGAGAGAGAGAATTACGGTTTAACGTCGCCTTCAACAATATTTCAGCTATATAACGACCTCCTGTTCTCAGTCTTGATAGGAATTCTCAGTCTGACTTATAACAACTTCGATCAATTTGGCAAATATTATCCTTAGAAAATAAAAAATTCCCACAAGAATTTAAACAACGATGCACATGTGTGGATAGTAACAAACCTGTGTTGTCCTTTACATTGATGATTCATCCTTGTACATCCTCGGTATGCTGGTCCAAGAACTAGAGTGATACTGTATCACATTTGGAACAAAAACTTTGCAAAATCATTCTTGGGGTGACGATAAATGTAACTGGTGTGAAATATGACATCGATGGCATGGAGAAACTTAAGATTGGTGTGGATTTTACTGAACAAAGACGACCCGTGGTAGACGCCAATCAACGGACAGGCGAAGATCTCACAGTCACGTGGTGGGGGCGGTCACGGGAATCATGTGGAGAAATTGGGAAATATGCCGCTGTATGATGGTGGGAAATATACCACGGTATGATGGTGGGAAATATGCCGCGGTATGATGGTGGAAAATATACCGCGGTATTATGGTGGGAAATATGCCGCGGTATGATGGAACAATTTGCTGCGGTATGATGGTGAGAAATATGCCGCGGTATGATGGGGGGAAATATGCCGTGGTGTGATGGTGGGAAATATGCCGCGGTATGATGGTGGGGAATATGGCGAGGTTGATGGTGGGAAATATGCCGCGGTATGATGGTGGTGGGAAATATGCCGCGGCATGATGGTGGGAAATATGCCGCGGTGTGATGGTGGGAAATATGCCGCGGTATGATGGTGGGGAATATGGCGCGGTTGATGGTGGGAAATATGCCGCGGTATGATGGTGGAAAATATGCCGCCGTATGATGGTGGTTGGAAATATGCCGCGGTATGATGGTGGTGGGAAATATGCCGCAGTATGATGGTGAAAATATGCCGCAGTAGGATGATGGAAAATACGCCGCGGTAGGCTATGATGGTGGGAAAGGTCCCGCGATATGATGGTGGAAATATGTCGCAGTAAAATTGTGGGAAATACGCCGCGATATGATGGTGGGAAATACACCGCGGTATGATGGAGGAAATATGTCGCGAGATTGCACGGTATGATGGTGAAAAATATGCCGTGATATGATGACTGGAAATATACCTTGGTATGATAGTGGAAAATATGCCGCGATTGTACTGTATCCCAATCTCGCTTTCATTGTAGCTGTACGTGGTGGTCAATTGCCAATAACCAATAACCGTCTCCGAGACTTCATCATAACCCTTATCGGATGCGTTTAGCAGGCTGAAATTTTAAGTGTTACCTCTGTTCACTGTCAGCAGGAATTGGTCACTCTGATCATAAAGTTTATGGTACAGAGTTGACCAACGATATGGATATATACCCGGCCTGACCACATTTGTCATGACCACGCTGGGCATTTGATCATATATAATATGGTCGGTACCATAATATATATATGATGGAGTTTCTTTCGAATCAAGTATATTAAATGACAAAAAGACATGAACGGAGAATGCGCAGTAAAACAGGTGTCTTTTCACAGTCAATGGACAGGTACATGCTTATCCGTGTTCGCCAAAGTGTATATCGGGACAGGTTATGAAAGTGACGGTTTAATGGTTTCCAATACTCTATCACTGCCTATGTATCTGATTCGAGAAATCTGATCGGATTCTGGGTGAGATTATTAAATATGAACATTCTTACCATATGTCACGCTTGCAGATGTACCTAGTCTGAAATATAATATCTGGAAAACAAAATCACGACTCAGATTTATCTGTCAAATATTTCCGTTTATTTATAGTTATTTCTAATATCTTTCTCGGGATTAAAATTAATAGCTCAGACTCGTACGCAATCTCTTCCCTACATTTGCGCTCAGGACTCGTTCACATAAATCATACACTCCGAAGACCTGTGAATGTACTTGCACATCCTTAACTTGCAGTTATCTTCAGGGATAAATTATAACATTACAAGCGTCTAGTCCGTCATTCATAATCCAGCCGTCGTCCATTAGAGAATATCCGCGTCCATACTCCAAAGACCTATTCCATATTCCACATAACAGTATTAGCACCAAATTCAAAAAGACAATCATAGTATACATAAACATAGGCTTGTTTCCTGCAAGAGAGAAGCGCTCAACAGTTTTCAATGATGCCGGCAAGACATCATGATGTTCCAAAAATATCAAATCCGTATCGCTGATCAGTATTCTTAATCCATAATATTCGTTGTAAAGTCGTCATCTAAAGAATGATGTATCTCAGTCACGATTTGATTGTGCCTGTTCATATGAGTAACATGAGGATCTTGAAGTACATGGGTTCATACGGCCCCTAGCCCCGGGTTAAGCGGAATTAGACACAAGTTACGAAACGTAGCGCCATAGATCTTGCACGCTACGTTCGTATTTTGCTATCAGCATGCGATATGTATCGCCAAATTTGAGAAACTTTGAGTGGAGGCGCTTGGTGGAATAGCCCTGTTTTATAAGTTTCTGCAACAATGTTTTGTGGCGTTGATTAAAATCATCACATTTAACACAGGATCTAGCAAATGCTACTAAGCGAGATATGTATACGCCATATGCAGATCCCACTGGAATATTACTATCCAGAAAAGGATAGTTTACGATGTCGAAATTGTAATCATCTCTTTTGTCATAAAGTCGACGAGAGAGAATGCCCGCTTCATTTTTTAGAGATAGAGATCTAAATAAGATGTGCCTGTAGGGTTATCTGTAGTTTCCTTCAAATCCAGTGAAGGTGGATATATATCCTTCACTGCGTCATTTATATAGCGATTATCCACAGCGAGAAGATCGTCTATATAGTGTTTGGTGAATGACAAGGAACGGGCTTTGAATGGATCGGTTTTTGAAAGCGCCTGCATATAGTCATATTCATAAGAGAACAGATACAGGTCAGCCAACAGGGGTGCACAATTAGTACCCATTGGAATACCTATATGCTGCTGATATATTGTGTTGCCAAATTTCATATAGATATTTTTAATGAGAAATTCAAGCAACTCTATAAACAAAGAAACATCCCATGAATGATATCTTTTGTATGTAGTCGAGCTAAAGAATGCTTTATGGCTTCCGACATTAATATATCTACGATCAGTTTTCTTGAACACAGATACTATTAATGAACTTAGACGGTCAATAAGGTCCTGATGAGGGATTGTAGTATAGAGATTCGAGAAATCCCATGTGGATACATGTCTGTACGGTATGTGACCTTTAGCATCAAGTTCTTCCGTAACACATTTTGAGTTTTTCAATATCCACATACATTCAACGCCAGAGTTCTTAGAAATAGTGGCGCAATACCTTTCCCAAAATGCTTTTACCCCCTGAAGGGCCCTCGTCAATAGGGTTGAAAGAAGCTTGGTGGTGCAGCTTCTAGAACCAGCTATGAATCTAGCTTTGTATGGTGATTTATACATTTTGGGAGTCCAGTATATTTTTGGTATGTCGTTATGATTGGTTGGAAGACAAATACCTCTTTCCGTGAGAAACTTTTTGTGATTGTTAAATAAATCTTCCAGAGTAAATGCAGTTTGGGGATAAGTAGACGTATTTGATGAAGATATGTCTACACTCAATTCTTTAACCAGCACCTGGCAATAGTAATATTTACATATGAATATTATATTATTCGGAGCTTTGTCTGCTGGGACTATGACGAATTTACTCTGGAGATTTGCTAGAACTTCTTGCGAATTGAGGTTTCTCAGTACTTGTTTTGTTTGGGGAAGAGTACTTCTGTCAATATGGCGGATTGTTTCAACGACCTTGCTCTTGGTGAGGTCCAGCCAATCAGCGAGTACTGTAGGTTCAACTTTTTCTCGCTTAGACCAATCAATAACGTACTGTTCCAATGCAGACAGGACTATCTTCTGGTCGGCCTTCAGATTTATTCTTCTTGGCTTTGTATATTTAGGTCCTTTCATCAGGAGTAATTTCAGATCCTTATCACTCACCACATCAAGGTCACCAGTCACAATATGTTTGCATGGTGTATAGATAAAGTTCGACAATTCACAATCACAACTATAGCTTCCTGACGTGTATAAGTTCCAGTCAAACTCCTTGACAGCATTGGAGTAATTGAATATTTTGGTGACTATAGATTTAGTGTACTTATATGAAATGCAAGGAGGTTTTGTGAACTTGAAATAGTTTGGTACAGCGTTGCGTATCTCTGGATCAATCAGGATTCGAGGTAAATTAATGATGTCCAGTCCTTTATCTAAGTAGTTGAGTTTCAAGAAAAGCCGAGCTTGAGATGTTCCGATTATGTTCACTGGACGATACAACCGAAAATACGCCATATCTTGACATACTTTACTGATTTTTGATGGTATTATATTTTCTGAAGACGCAGGTTGTTGTACATCTCTGGCTATTTGATTTAAAGCTCTCAGAGGTAACGCATACAGAACTGTACGCAAGCTATGTATACTATTGGGTGCGTTAGTTAAACCCACTAAGTAATTTAAAGTGATATGATCGTGAATCATCGAACTATTAAACTTTCGCCAACCATGGCTGCGATGTCTCCGTTGATGGGGTTTAAACAGTTGGGTAATGTTGGATATATTTGAACGGCGGTTTGTAGCATTGCCGAACCCACTGACATTATCATTTAAACCAAACGGAAACACTGACCCAAGTTCTAGCATCCAGAATAATTCCCGCTCTCGGATTTTTCTCTCAAATCCAAAGAGGGAATCCTTAGTAGATGGATAGACGACGTCTATGATCTGAATACTAAAGTTATCCCAGCCATGGTCGGGTCCAGAAAAATGCCTACCTATAAGCAATTGCTTTTCCTAACGGATTTTCTGTGACCGTTCACCCTTAGATGGAGTCTTTGGGTGGTCTTGCCAACATACTGTTGACCACACTTCTTACAGGAAACTAAGTAAATACAGTTTGTAGTAGAACAACTAAGATCAACATACGAGTTAACAGAATATGAGTTACCAGTTAACGTGGAACTAAATGAAGCTGAAGTATAAAAGAGTGGACACGTGAGACATCCACGATGTCCACACTTAGAAATTTTGAAATTATTACATGTAGAATTCGGTGCTAAACAATCATCAAGCGCAATATTACAAGGTTTGATGTTGTGGCCTTAGCTATATTTCTACATTGTGAAACACCCTGCCAGAAAATACTGGCTCGGGTAAAAATCGAACTCACGATATAGCGGATACCGTTCCTCTGCTCTACCAACTGAGCTACCGAGTCCAGTCCGCGGAAGAGCTTGCTAATTCAATCCATTTCACAAGTACGCGGTATATTGCCACCATAACAAGTGAATATTGGATATATTCGAAGATACAATGTTTCGACTAATAATTGAAGTCATATTCCTACATTGTGAAACACCCTGCTAGAAAATATGTTCGAATCTCACCTGAGCCCGTATTTTCTGAGTTTTATACACCCATGTGAAACTTATATATGCCCATAGAACCTGTCGATCTTGTAAACTACCATTCCTGCCGACGACCTGAGTAAATATATGTCGAAATATTGATCTACAAAAATGCTCTTTGCTAATATTTCTGGAGTCATCCTTCTCCTATATTATACCAAGTAAATCAGTTTAATAAGTGAGCATTACTGCTTTGCTTATATTTTCAGACAATTTGTTTCATTCTCTCGTCATACTATATTATAGTCTCATTTCTTCGTACATAGACCACACGCAAGAACAGTTTATCTATACCTTATCCCGCCTTATCCATATATATATATATATATATATATATATATATACAGGGTAGGGTGTTTGTGTGTGTGAACGTAAAGTGTTTGGAATTTACGGGTTGGTATACAAACATGGACATATACAGGGTACGGGTGTGTGTGTCAATGTATAGTGTTTTGGAATTTTAATTTTTCACAGGGACTCCGTATAGGCTGGTGTATCAGGGGGAGGGCTGCTGGGTTTGTGTGTAGGCTTCAAACATTTTTTTTTAAATGGTGTTGTTGAACAACAACAACGTTTCGGACGGAAAACCCCCCCCCATAAGTATGCAAAGTAGAAGTTTCTCTTTCAGAGAATATGGTTGACCCTGAAAAGGGCCGTTGATAGTCCTTAAAAGGACTGGCGGAGACACACCTTACCTCCCCCACGGGACGCTGAAATATCGGCCTCATTGATGGCTGCATCCGCTGTATCAACCCCAGTAGAATGGGTATCACTTTCCGGACGGCCCTCTGGAGGAACGGGCGACTCCCCGGCGCCGAGAAAAAACATCGGATGACATTAGTTTCTATGATGGTGGTATAGATGGTCCTCCGTCGTCGCCCGCCCCCATTGACATACGGACCGTCCGCATTAATCTGGGCCTTGGTGGTGGCATCTCCCTCAACGTGTCTGCCGGCACTCTAGTATTATGTCCTGCTGCCCTCTGTTCTCTCTCGCCTGCCCTTGCACCAGCTCCCTGTCTTCTCGCTCCGCCTGCTCTCTCTCTGCCTCCCCGCTCTTTATCACTGGCCTGCTCTTGTTGTACTCTGTTCTCTCTCGCCTGCCCGTACTCCACCTCCCTGTCTTCTCGCTCCACCTGCTCTCTCTCCGCCTCCCTGCACTTTCTCACTATAGTCTGCTCTTGTTCCATATAGTTCGAAGATTTTGTCAGTTGTAGTGCCTGTGCCCAGCAAACGGGCTGTTTCTATCACTGCCAGAAGCGCGCGAGGGAATGGAATGTTCAGCCAATCGTCTTTTGTGTAGCAAACGATGGACAAGAAAACAATCACCCGGAGACTGCCGAAGGTGCCGCTGTTCGGCAGAAGACGTCGTCGTTTGAAAGAAAATGGTTGTCGGCTGACGTGTTCAGCTGGTCAGAAATACACACTGCATGGGTGAATAGGCCATGCCTTAGCTCTCAACTGTGGCAGTGTGGACCAAAATATAGCGCTCTCAAGGAATGTGAAAATGGGTTTAATATAGGGGAAATAAGTTACACTTTAACTGCCTTCCGTGTTTGTTTTATTGGTTGAGGTTACGGGAAGACGCTGTAAAATTTATCGATGAAAATGAAAATCATCTAGCTATGATAGTGGAACCATAGTTAATAATTTCCTGTCCATGTAATAGTTAGATTATATTAAGTGGTTTCTTCGTGGTTAAGAGTTTTATTCTACATGTCTGTCGGATAAAAAACAGCCTCTATCGGTACAGGAGTATACGCACGTGGCCAGTAGTATAGTGTACCCTTTTAAAGTAACATTTTCCAGGGAGGTAACTCTTGGTTCCGCCAGGGGGCGCTGTTTTGGCGGTGAATACGAGCTTCGTATGTATGAGGGTCTGGGTGAATGGGGCGTGACCTGTGAACATGATAGGATATGTACTGACCTGTCTGTGGGGTCTTTCCACAATGTCGTACACCGAGGTCACCGAAGAGACACGGAGGTCACCGAGAAGACACAGATGCGACCGAAGATGTCACGGAGGTCACCGAAGATGTCACCGAGGTTACCGAAGACACGCGGAGGTGCCCAAAAAGACACGGAGGTCGCCGAAAAGACACAAATGTCACGGAAAAACGTATAGAAGTGGGAATATTTAGGGCATTGCTGCATTCATTGGCCTATCTCACCTCACTGGGAACCTGACCAGCCTGAGTCACCTGACCACAGCAGCTAATACCAGTGTAGCCTCGACACCTACCTGACGAGGAGCGATTTGCCTCAGCCAGCCTGCCTCACCAGCAGAAATGTTTTATATAAATTTCTTTAGGCATGAATGGTGTACTGGTTCGCTCGCTCGAACATGTCCATCATGTAGCATTCACTGGCTTCTTGAAGAGTCATGACGGCGAGCCGATGAGGCGTTGTAATGGGAGCTTCCCTATGAGAAGCTCCGCTTTCTTGGTATACCGGCTGATGTTACGAAGAGCATCGGTGCCTGACCTGTATCTGTGGGGCTTTACTCCTGCGGTAGCTTGGGGTTCTTCCTGGCTGCGATCTGTTTTCGGGGCGCCTCCCCTGCAATGCATCGTCGTGGTATATTCTTCACTCTTACCATTATGATCAGATCCATGCATTTAAGATTAGGCTTGTGGAGATGGCTGGATTAATTAGCAAGGTGCCTGGATCAGTATAGGTCATACGCGCTAGGGATAAATATATTATATACCGCTTATTTATTTATTGATGTCATTGACTTGAGAACAATACCTGCATCAAAACGTCGTCCCGAATAAACTAGAAGTTGTTATCCATAAGCAGTTTGTTTATTTATCTACTTTCCAACTTCTAAATGCCACTAAAAGAAATCTCTCCCAGTATGTAATCCATACTAAATTGCTGCCTGTCATTAGCGAGCTCTCGCCTCTGTGACAGCACAGCTTGGCGGCCTCGCTTTCATTCCACATATACGCATATCTGACTAGGAGCCAAATAGAGCTGCCAAAAAGATTTAAATACGCCCACAGGGGACAAGGAAAAAAAAACTTAGTTAATTACAACACATATAAGGGAAGTGGGAAGAGGTGCCGACATACTGACTGCGTCACATGACTTCACATAATAGTCTTCCAGTTAACCT
>JAVTVY010056660.1:0-29834 GCA_036873755.1 Hanleya hanleyi | reverse complement strand
AGACGTTAGCCACCCAATCTCCTGTGTTATAGGATAGACGTTATCCACCCAATCTCCTGTGCTGTATGATAGACGTTATCCACCCAATCTCCTGTGTTATAGGATAGACGTTATCCACCCAATCTCCTGTGTGATAGGATAGGAGTTATCCACCCAATCTCCTGTGTTATAGGATGGACGTTATCCACCCAATCTCCTGTGCTATATGATAGACGTTATCCACCCAATCTCCTGTGTTATAGGCTAGACGTTATCCACCCAATCTCCTGTGTTATATGATAGACGTTATCCACCCAATCTCCTGTGTTATATGATAGACGTTATCCACCCAATCTCCTGTGCTATATGATAGACGTTATCCACCCAATCTCCTGTGCTATATGATAGACGTTAGCCACCCAATCTCCTGTGTTATAGGATAGACGTTATCCACCCAATCTCCTGTGCTGTATGATAGACGTTATCCACCCAATCTCCTGTGTTATAGGATAGACGTTATCCACCCAATCTCCTGTGTGATAGGATAGGCGTTATCCACCCAATCTCCTGTGTTATAGGATAGACGTTATCCACCCAATCTCCTGGTAACTATATGATAGACGTTATCCACCCAATCTCTCTTGTTATGACTGACGTTATCCACCCAATCTCTGTGTTATGATAGACGTTATCCACCCAATCTCCTGTGTTATACCAGTAGACGTTATCCACCCAATCTCCTGTGTTATAGGCTAGACGTTATCCACCCAATCTCCTGTGTTATATGATAGACGTTATCCACCCCCGTCTCCTGTGCTTATACTTGATGGGCGTTATCCACCCAATCTCCTGTGTTATAGGCTAGACGTTATCCACCCAATCTCCTGTGTTATATGATAGACGTTATCCACCCAATCTCCTGTGCTATATGATAGACGTTATCCACCCAATCTCCTGTGTTATAGGCTAGACGTTATCCACCCAATCTCCTGTGTTATATGATAGACGTTATCCACCCAATCTCCTGTGTTATATGATAGACGTTATCCACCCAATCTCGTGTGTTATATGATAGACGTTATCCACCCAATCTCCTGTGTTATATGATAGACGTTATCCACCCAATCTCCTGTGTGATAGGATTGGAGTTATCCACCCAATCTCCTGTGTGATAGGATAGACGTTATCCACCCAATCTCCTGTGCTATATGATAGCCGTTATCCACCCAATCTCCTGTGTGATAGGATAGGAGTTATCCAACCAATCTTCTGTGTTATATGATAGACGTTATCCGCCCAATCTCCTGTGTTATATGATAGACGTTATCCACCCAATCTCCTGTGTTATATGATAGACGTTATCTACCCAATCTCCTGTGTGATAGGATAGGAGTTATCCACCCAATCTCCTGTGTGATAGGATAGACGTTATCCACCCAATCTCCTGTGCTATATGATAGACGTTATCCACCCAATCTCCTGTGTTATAGGCTAGACGTTATCCACCCAATCTCCTGTGTTATAGGCTAGGCGTCATCCACCCAATCTCCTGTGTTATATGATAGACGTTATCCACCCAATCTTCTGTGTTATAGGATAGACGTTATCCACCCAATCTCCTGTGTTATATGGTAGACGTTATCCACCCAACATGCCCAATCTCCTGTGTGATAGGATAGGAGTTATCCAACCAATCTTCTGTGTTACAGGATTATAGACGTTATCCCCTCAATCTCATGTGTTATAGGATAGACGTTATCCACCAAATCTCCTGTGTTATAGGATAGGCGTTATCGCTTTAGTTACGTTAACACAAGAAAAACTCCTTTAGCTGCCACGTTTATGAAGCTAAACTATAATTTCTTGAAGTGGCGGACGTAGGCCTGTGGACGTTTGAAATTGGACTGTTTTTTGCTCTTTTGTAGACTATACCTTTTATCATGTACTTTTTATCGATCTAAATATGACACCATGTACTGAAACGTCATTTTGATGTAATGGCGGGGCAAGTATGGTGACATTGACAACATTAGATTAGTTTTGGTAAAACGTCATTGAAAATATGATTTAACGGCAAAAGGGAGATAAGTAGGGCTAGATACGGGGCTACTTTACACAGTTTCCTCCCCTATTACGGAAGCTGTCGGGACATTCCAACCGATGTTGTTGGTACATGTACATCGATTGTCAAATTATAGCGGAGATCTATGGTACGTAGTTGTGATTTTATATTATATTCCAATGTTCAAAGATATATAGGATGAGATGATCCTCGTTGTTGGCTGAAAAGTATTCGAATTCACATGATCTACGAGAACCGATATCGCCATCAGATCATGGGCTCAGTTTTCGAGGTATCCGGTCAATTCACCCACAAACCGATTCACCCACAACCGATTCACCCACAACTTCAGGTCGATTCACCCACAAAAAAAAGTCAACTCACCCACAACCAGGTCAATTCACCCACAGTCTCAATGTTGGTTTATTCAACATATTTAATGGATATAGATATGAAGTACATCCAGGATACCTGGTTGGAGAACTCGGTCTGGCTGTTAGCTCCGGTGTGGCCTTGTTCCAGCTTGTTCTCACGTAGTATGGAACAAGGCCACACCGGAGCTATCTGGCTGTATGAAGCCATCCTTGCGAGCCAGTGTATCGATCTATCTGTTAAATCAACCCAATCAGTGAACGCGCTAAGCTAGCTGATAAGGCCAATCCGCTGCGAGCTAAGTGTGACAGGTGTGAATTTCATTGCGGGCTCAACTGCTTAGTATTTAACTTGAAATGTGAAGATATGTTTTATACCCTTGAACCTCTGCTCTTCTGTGAGACAGAGTTTCTAAACTTGCAGATGAGACAGGTATCGACAGAGAAACTTTGAAGAAAAAACTCTACTGTCAGATTCAAGGAAAGATTTTTGGATTATGGGGAGAGTATCGTGATGGAAGTAAGACTGCATCCCAGCTTCTGCGAGCCATCGGAAACCTGTATGGACCAACAGCATGAACTGCTCTTCCTTAATTTTTTTTCTCATAATTTTGTTCTAAATGCTGGAATTTCCATCAAAGTGTGCTTTGATGCCATTTTATTTGCTATACTGTTACATTGCTCAATTACATGTATGGAGCTAATACATTTATATGTATGAAACATTACTATTTTAAGAAACATAAATTATACAATATAGGTATATATATTGTGCAATAAATTGAATATATATATTGTGTATATTTTATTCAAAAACATGTAATATTCAAACTTGATCATTCTGAAGAATAAAATGTAGTTAACAGACTAAGCATTGTTTTGCCTCTTATTTGTAATCACCCATAGATTATTTATACAATGAGTGATTGTTTACTACACTGTTACACCTGTGGATTAATTCTCAGTTACTTCAAATGTTGCTTTGAAATCAACCTTGGCTAAAATTGTATTGTTTATTAATTTCCCATAACACTTTTCCAGACTATCGCCCTCCAAAAAGCAGTCAAATAATTGCCCAATATATGCAATATACCCATGTCCTGAAATTTAGTCATTATGTATGATGACTATAGCAACACTGAGACTGTGGGTGAATTGACCTGGTTGTGGGTGAGTTGACTTTTTTTTGTGGGTGAATCGACCTGAAGTTGTGGGTGAATTGGTTTGTGGGTGAATTGACAGTGAATCGTTTTCGACACTATATTTCAGGAACAGGATTGCTGTTGCCTCAGCGTCTCAGTATCTTGAGAAGATCACAGGCACATACACGTAAGACTTGGTGCTATGTTTATGTTGATACAAAACTACAGAAAGGAGGGGGCATTAGTTTAGCTAGGGGGGGGGGGGGGGGTGTGCTGATCAATCATGTATGCTACAATCCGTCACTCAGCTCCACTTATCTTATGTCAATCAGAACATATGCATTATTAAACATAACTATCATGTTTGCTATTGGAGAGGGGGTATCACATAGTTTTTCAGAATTGTATGTTGCCTTTTGTGACAGACCCTGGAAGTTGTTGTTTATACATTTTTTTTCCTTTTTGCACATCAAAATCTATATTGTAGAATGAAGGTATAGGCCCTAACACAACTGGGACACTTTGAGATGATATACACAATCAAATACAAGAAATATGTGTTTTTAGCACATTTTTTATTTTATTTTATTTATTTTTTTATTTTTTTTTATATTGGACAAACATATACTGTAGATGGCTTAAACTTAAGGGGGTTCATTTACCCTTCAAATGCAAAATAGTTCATGGCAAAACCTGTAACAATCTGATATTGAAGAACATGTACCGTACCGGTACTACCATACCCAACAACAGTCCTGAGTGTTTTGAAGTACCGGTAATAAGATATTATGATTGTGTTGTTTTTCACATCAGTGATTTTTTGTAGGAATGGGAGAATTTAATAAATCGATTTGAGTGGGATTTTAGGTTTGAGTCAAAAATATGCAATCTTCTAAAGGACAAAATTAATATTGTGAAAATTTAGTCTCCTTGCTTATATTTTTATCACATGGCATGCATTACTGATTAAAATTAGCTACAGAAAATGGGCCCTTAGCCATACTGATTTCAGCAATAGAGCTAAGTTCCGAAATTGCATGTTAAAATATAAAGGAAAAAAACCTCAAATTCAAAGTGTACTTTGGAGTTTTGCCGGCAAAAACCTAAGATCTTAGCTGTTGCTGACAGTTCGGAGGGAAATACTAAGTCCATTGTTCTTTTCCAGTTGATAGGAATTCTCAGATGCCTATAAATGTCAGTTTTTTGTGATATAATTTGGGGAGTTCTACTAAATGACAGGTAACATCACCTCTTAAACTCAGTCCAACTTGTTCAGCCTTTCATGCCTTTGAGAAATATAGTGTTTTTGTCTATAGACCTGGTGGATACAAAAAAAAAAACCCAAAAAACCATGACACAAAACGAAACAAAAACAAGGATGAGAAAGATGGAAAAAAACCCCCAATAACGATAGAGTATTTAAAGCGGGAAAAACCTATATCTGTAATGCAGGTGCAGATTTCACTTTCCAATAAGCATGAAGGGTATCCTTGTTCATACACATTCATAAGCTGAACTGTTTACGGCTCCACAACAAAAAGAGTAGAAACATTGCTTGACAGTGAATATGTAAAAAATGATAATAATAATGTTGTGAGAAACAACAAAACAGGCAAAGCAAATAGAGTTTACACAGGTGAAGATTTCTTGTTTTATTGCTCGGCCCACTAGAATGGGTCTCTAGCCATTTAAGACCCCTGGCATGCCTGGAGCTTCTGGGCCTAGGCAGCCCCTGCACCCTTGCCTATTTGTTGCTGTGATAGTGGCCCCCCCCCCAATCACCAATTGCTTCCGCCATGCTTGGGTAGCCAATGTTAATATGGACGGTGTCATGATCATATCACATGAATGCTATTCATCCCCATGTTAGATAACCAGGGGTTACATACAAGTAATAGGCAAACATAGATGAAGACAAAAAAACAAAACAGATCCTTTTAGATTTTGTCCAGTGAACAGGACATAGCAAACAATATTAGTGACTTAATATCCCATCAATGCTCCCAGTATATGTCTCTGTAGGATATTTCTGTCTTGAATCAAACATGATATCTCTTCTGCAATGTTTGAAGGAGATATCAGAGGTGAAGGCATCCTCCTTGGCTTAGACAAATAGCACACTAGACTGGTTGAATATCTTTTGATGTTGCCGTTATCTAGACAGTGTGGAGCAAAAACAGCATATGGATCGTCTTTGATATCAAAATGGAGACATTGATCCTCACCCCACCCCCAGCTTCAAGTGGATTAGTCCATGTGCCAGGTGTCATATTGAAGCTATTAAATATGAATGGCATGAGTTCACTCTACACCAAATTCAGTTGAAATAAGTAAGATCCTATAAAAACATTCACAATTGGGGAGCATTGACAGGATATTACTTTATTGAGGTGGCATAGCAGAATGCTGTTTCACTGTTTTGATATTCTGGAGAAGTTAACAAACATTTTGAATGTTATGAATAATGGCATTGTACTGTTCCCTTGTACTGATTATCAGAGGACACTCGAAACATTCCACCCTCTTGTGCTACAGAATCACACATTTCACCCTCTCGTGCAACAGAATAAAACATTTCACCCTCTCGTGCTACAGAATCACACAGTTCACCCTCTCGTGCTACAGAATCACACACAGTTCACCCTCTCGTGCTATAGAATCACACATTTCACCCTCTCATGCTACAGAATCACACATTTCACTCTCTCATGCTACAGAATCACACAGTTCACCCTCGTGCTACAGAATCACACATTTCACCCTCTCGTGCTACAGAATCACACATTTCACCTTCTCGTGCTACAGATTCACACATTTCACCCTCTCGTGCTACAGAATCACACAGTTCACCCTCTCGTGCTATAGAATCAGACATTTCACTCTCTCGTGCTACAGAATCACACAGTTCACCCTCTCGTGCTACAGAATCATACATTTCACCCTCTTGTGCTACAGAATCACACAGTTCACCCTCTCGTGCTACAGAATCACACATTTCACCCTCTCGTGCTACAGAATCACACATTTCACCGTCTCGTGCTACAGATTCATACATTTCACCCTCTCGTGCTATAGAATCACACATTTCACCCTCTCATGCTACAGAATCATACATTTCACCCTCTCATGCTACAGAATCACACATTTCACCCTCTCGTGCTACAGATTCATACATTTCACCCTCTCGTGCTATAGAATCACACACTTCACCCTCTCATGCTACAGAATCATACATTTCAGTAAATGTTGACTAACTGAGGCACCCATGGTGTTCACGGGTGCAAAAAGGAATAGGACCCCACCCGTGTGGTTCCCGGGTGTGAAAAGGAATAGGACCCAATGTCGTGATATGACTGAAATATAGTTTCAGAAAGTGACGTTAAATCGTATTCACTCACTCCTCAGACAGCTTGTTGTAAGGGGCGACTAACTGAAGCACCCGTGGGGTTCACGGGTGTGAAAAGCAATAGGACCCAACGTCGTGATATGACTGAAATATAGTTGAAAGCGACGTTAAATCGTATTCACTCACTCATTCACTCTCTCCTCAGACAGCTTGTCGTAAGGGGCGACTAACTGAAGCACCCGTGGGGTTCACGGGTGTGAAAAGCAATAGGACCCAACGTCGTAATATGACTGAAATATACATGTAGTTGAATCATATTCACTCACTCACTCATATTCTGTTATTAAAGCTTAGTGATGCATGCATCAGTGGATTACTACGTGTAATTTGTCTAACTTGAATGTTGATTTGTCCACTACCATGACTACCTTCACAAACTAGGGATTTAGTGATCTAACATATCTACTAACATAGCTGGATGCAAATTTTCCCTTTGCCATGTGTGTTGATATCCGTGTTGGCAGTCTTTCGAAGACGAATGCGGTAGAGTGTACCGTACATCACAACATAAATCATAAAGTCGACACAAACAGTAGTATTGAAAGAAAACCACCAAGCTACTATCTGCAGAATTCGATATAAAAGAACACCGGAAAAGGATACATATGCCAAATATAAACGTCGTCTGAAATTCAGTGAAGTACGTTATTACATGCATTTATTATCCATCAAATTCTACAATCCACAGGCTTATTATCCGTTAAATGTTGTCATTTCGACATCTGATAGACGGTCATAAAGGGAGAACCACGGTCTAACTTTATGAACGTGTCTGATAGACTTATCAGGTTATAACAGCTCATTCCAGAGTAACTAGGCAGTACGGTGGCTTGTTAGGGCCATGCATTGATCTTTCGAATTTTCTGCCTTTCTCTAATTTTCAAGATTTCACTTTCGCATTTTCTCTCTTGTCTTGTCATCCTCTTAGATTCATTTTCGATTTTTCAAAATTTATCCCTTATTTTTTTATTCATTCTCAAGAAACTGCAACCATTTCCATACCAAAACGCTGGAAATTCATTTTCAAGAGACAAGAACAATTCAAACGACCACATGAAAACACTGGAAATTAGTGAAAACCTCAAAAATTGCGTGAAACATCAGAAATAGTATAAAAAAAACCCCAGAATATGCTGTGTAATTTCCACCGCGGTTGAAATACTTCCCACCGCAGTTGAAATACTTTCCACTGCGGTTGAAATACCTTCCACCGCGGTTGAAATAGTTTCCACCGCGGTTGAAATATTTTTCACCGCGGTTGAAATAGATTCCACCGGAGTTGAAATGCTTTCCACCGCGGTTGAAATACTTTCCACCGCGGTTGAAATACTTTCCACCGCGGTTGGAATACTTTTCACCGCGGTTGAAATAGTTTCCACCGCGGTTGAAATAGTTTCCACCGCGGTTGAAATACTTTCCACCGCGGTTGAAATAGTTTCCACCGCGGTTGAAATAGTTTCCACCGCGGTTGAAATAGTTTCCACCGCGGTTGAAATACTTTTTCGATGTTTTTGCTAATTTTTAGTGTTTTCACATGGTTGTTCGATTTTTGCAGTCGCTTGAAAATGGATAGAAGAAATTGTTAAAACCAGAAAACAACTTTATATCTCGGAAATGAATCGATGTCAATGGCAAGAAATTACAGAAAACGCGAAAGTGAAACCTTGAAAACTAGTAAAAGGCAGAAAATTGCAAAAATCAATGCATGGCCCTAACAAGCCACCGTAAGGCAGAGCCACGAAGGCTAGGAAATATATTCATTTGTGAAAAAAATCTTGGTAGAATATTACCAAGAAAAAATTTGAAAAACAAGTAAACGCTGTGCTCAAAACTTGTAGTCAGTTACTTACCGAAGAGCGGTGGTTCTCTCCGGGTACTCCGGCTTCCTCCAACAACCAAACTGACTGTCACCATATGAGTGAAACAAACTTGAGTGTGACATTAAGTCAAATTCCCTCCCTCCCTCAAAACTTGTAATACGTGTATTTTATTTTCTGTGTTTATTTTGATGAATATATAACACACATTTGAAGTAGTTGAGGGTGACGGGAATGCTGAACGTTGTACAAAATTAGCCAACTAAGGGCAAAGGGCCTTGCTAATCTCTGTGACCTAACTTTAAAAATGAAAGTACCATGCAGAGAAAATTCTGATGAAATCACTCCATTAGGGTAATATTAGTAACTTTTGAACATCAGTTCCGAATTGTCTCAAATCAGGGACAGTTTAAATCGTCAGTAACACAAGAACTGCCATTTACTGGAACTATCAGTCTGTTGATGCCCTCCATGCATGGCCAAGTTTTTATGTCTTCCTTCGTTCCTACAATACGCAATGCTTTCTCTTCTTGAATTTACATGTACAATCCGGGACCAAGCACTAAGCTCCATGAGCCGCACGACTCTATTCGCCAATAAAACAAACTCTCCCCACTCTATGACCACTCCATTTATCTAGTTCGGCAAATAGTTTGATCGCTATGAGGAGCTGATGTGTCTGCAATCAATCTTCAAACACCAATGGCCGATTTAATTTCTCCTGTTTACCGCCATACTACTCGTATCGCAGCGTACCGATGGCGGTATTGCATGGTGAAAATTCAATCGGCCGTTGATGTTTGAAGACTGATAGCAGACACGTACTTCAGCTTCTCACGGCTATCGAACTGTTTACCGAGCTCTATAAAAGTAGTGACCAGAGAGTGGAGAGGGGTTGTTTTATTGCCTGATAGCGCTGTATGGCCCATGGAGCCTTGTGATCCCGGACTGTAAATTTAGATTCAATTACAAGAAGCATGGTGTAGTGTAGGAACGAAAGCATAGATCGAGCACAACGGTCTCCCACAATACCAGCGTTATCTACGTCGTCTCAATATTGTTTGTTTTTAATTTTCCAGGAAGGATTTGCCCATTACTAAGGGTCCATTTTGACCTTCGACTACATATGGTGGAGAGAATCGTTCTGAAATGCATTGGCACATCGAGACAGATTTAACCATGTCTCCCAATGCCCAAGTTAACATCAATCATCAACTCTTCTCCTTGTGCAGAACTACACGCTTCGGGTACTTCAATAATTCTACTGAAATTAACAACCGATTATGTGCCCTTCTCTCCGAGGGGGCAGACTCAAACTTTCGCCACGAAGGCAGCACTCCTCTCTGTGAGGCTAGTCGTCGTGGAAACGAGATGATTGTGAAAGTTTTGCTGGAGCACGGGGCCTCTGTTAATATGAAAGATGGTGAGGGAAATACAGCGTTACACCTAGCGGCATACTATGAACGGATGGACGTAGCTGAGCATTTGCTAAATTATGGGGCTGACATCAACGGTGAAAATAACCACGGGTTTCCTCCTATTGTGTGTTCCTTGATAAATACTAGGCGCAACGATGTAGCGAAAATTCTGATCGAAAAAGGCGCTTCAGTGAATATATTACGTAAAGGAGAGCCTTTAGTAAAGTTTCTGTTGTCGAATGCGAGAGATTTAGAAATTGTAAATGCTATTCTGGACGCTGGGGCTTCCCCATACCACCAGTACAACTCTATCAGCTTTGACAGAACAACCCTCGATAGACTCCAACGTCATTCGGACTGGCAGGTTTACGTTCGTAAGCTGGTCATTGCTGGCTTTAAGATCAGCCTCATGGCAAACATTGTGTTCGATATCCAGCAGTTGGGTTTCGATTCCATCCTGGACAGACCAGAAGTGAAAGATTTATTGAATTATCTGCAGCAAACACGAGCCAAGGTACCTCGTCTGGAGCAATTGTGCCGACCACGTATTCGTCATGTACTGGTCTTTTCGAAAACTGCGGGTCACATACGTCAGAAAATTGATCAACTACCTCTACCGGAACAGGTGAAAGCATTCCTGAAATTAGACGACCTCTGACGTGAAAACGAAGATAGGACAATTTGCACCAAGACTAATATCCTTCGCCCTGGTTGATTAGTGTTTGACACTACTGGAATGAATCACATTTACAGTTTTTACTGAATTTGTTAATATTTTCCATTCCTTTTAGAGTTTGGAGACACAACATTTCTCAGAGACTCACTAAGAACTGGGCCAACTCACTCTATGTAGGGGATGATTGAGGTGGTCTATTCAGTCGGTGATATCCCTAAGATAACCTTTTGGTCCATAAGTAGTAGAGGGATCATTCTGGAGGCAGTGATGTCATACATTGCTCTTGTGACATAGGTAACGCGGCCCAAGAAGTTAACCAGCCGTTGCCGAAACTCTCTTGGAAACAACCTTGGCTTAGTCACCCGTCTGCACCTAGCCCCAAGAAGAAGACTTCTAATAACTTGATCTTGATCTTAGACCACTTTTAACCATGAGTAAGTTGGACGACCACTGCTTTAGCTTATACTAAAGATCTTGTGCACTTGATACACAGAGTAACACCTGTGACAATATTGAGTTATGTGGTGGCGATCATTAAGTTCCACGTTTACATAAGTGTTTGACAATTAGTAGTACCACAGAATGCATAAAGAAATACTTCGATGAAACTACACACTTGGCAGGCCTCCCAGTTTGCATATAAATCCCACATTATATTTTTTTTCACCGTACTATAATTACTACTCAGCCCTACGGGCTCAGGAGTATTGTTGTGGCCCTAGGCAGTGTGTCTGTCCGTCTGTCCGAACCGTATCTCGAAAACTATTGCAAGGAAGTTCTTGAAACTTACAGGTTATGATCCTTTTATGTTTTACTTGTGCCTTTGAAACTTTCAGGTCTAACCGGTCATTAATTATTTTTTTACATTTTTTTTTATTTTTCTACCATTTTCCAGTCTTCTAAAAAGGGATCTCCAAGTATGCATACATTAGGCCTACTTTCATACTGATTTACATACACTTACTGGCATGTAGGCTATCAAGAGCTCCATAGTAAAGTTGTATGTCTGCCATTGGTTCATTCAGTGTAGTGCAGGACTCATTTGCATATTCATTAGTATGGTATTGCCAGTGACTCATTCATATGAAATGTGTGAACACATTACTTAGATCTAATGTAGATCCAGCAGTTTTGCTTCTTTGGAGCTTCTTAACTATTACAGTGGCAGTCAACACCCACATTTTAAAACCAGCAACTTGGTATTAAGTCCTGATATCTGATTTATTTGTGCATTTGGCTAGAAAGTGTTACACCAAGCACTGGCAAGAAAGAGGGCTTAATTATCATGACAGAACTCAATGAACCACTCCCCTTCACAGCCGGGCCTAAATTAAAAAGGTGTATATCCGAGACTCAAAACTTAAAAAAAACAAATGTATATATATATATTTTTTTTTTGTTCCCTAAATCTGTCGAAGAAAATCAAATGTTTACAGTTCGAAAACTCGTGGGAACAGTCTCGCTGATTTCCCGGACTAAGTGGCAATCGGGAGTCCTCAAAATTTGTAACATGGTAAAGTAACACGAGGGTTCCCGACGCGAGTCGGAATGCTTGAAAAAAAATGGCGGCCCTGCTGTGTTTTTGTCGGGAAGAAGAACCGTAAATGGCCACTGTGCCGAATAAATGGGAACGTATTAGGATTCAACTCAGGTTGCCAATGGGGTGAACTCTTCAAGCACGTTGCAGTACGGTATAGTTATGACGAGAATAAATATTTGTCTCTTTTCTGGTTGATGTACGTCCATCGCGGAAGCGCAAAGGCAAAGCAAAGGCATGAATTGAAAATTCCGTCGGAGACAACAACGGCAGCGGCCGGTTGAAGTGGTAACAGGTGACCTGTGATAACGTTTTTTCGTTAATATATTAATTATCATTCGTTGTCTATTTGATACCGAGTTACGTCAAGAGAAGTCATACATTTTGGCTATAATCCTCAGAAATATGGAGGGAAGAGAGGTAGCTGTCTAACATGTCTAACCGAAGACGGCAGTGTGGACTGGTAGAGCCGACGGTCAATCCGACAGGCCTGGAGTTAAACAACAACAACATCAACGACAAGTTACGCTTATTCGTGGTTCTTGCGGCATCCTTGACATGCTATTTCGGGATAAATTTCTGCTGCATTATAGGGCATATATATTTGGCAGTCATACCAAAAAGCAGTAACTTTTTTGTCATTAACTACAAGGAATACCTGATTCATAATTTTTTTAATTTTTTGGAACTATTGTCTCACAGGGGCTTGTTGATGGTCAGTTATTACTTATGATATTAATATATATATACTCTCCTACTCCATTAATAGAGTAGGAAGAGAGTATATATATATATGAATATTAATATCATAATTAATAACTGACCATCAACAAGCTCCTGTGTATTATGTCTCGCATAGCGATGGGATGGGATTTTCGGCAATATATGTTCTCCTCAGTGAGCCAGTTCTTCTCAGAGAAGTGAAATTCCCCACAGTATCTATATGTAATTTCAGAAATTTAAAGGAAATCTGTTCAGAACCAAAGAAAATCTTCAATACCTCGCATGTTTTGGGGGGTTTTTTTCAAAGCAGAATGATGTTGGGCATGCAATGTTGTACCATTGTGACTTGGCGCTATGAAAATAACATGTAACATGCGAGGTATTGGAGATTTTTTGATTCTGAATAGATTTCTTGAAATTTCAGAATAAAAATGCACAAATTACATACAGATACTGTGAAGAATTTCAATGCTTTGAGATCAACTGGCTCCGATATTTTGTTGAAAATCCCATCCCATCGTAATGCGAGACAGACGGTGAACTGACTGACCAATAAAAAAAATAAAATAAACCTTCGACCGACTGACCTGTTCACACTGACCAGGGACTGTTACCCCAAACAAACAACTTTTTAATTTAGGTCCCATGTGTTGCAAGGGTAGGTTGACATACCTACAGCATCAGGGCCACTGTCAAATCGACACAATAACCTGATGGCCTTGGTGCCCTTGTCGTGCTCATCAATAAAGTTCAACCTGGCATTGCAATAGCTGTCCTATCGATACCCCAAAATTACTGGAATTGCTTTAATTTGATTATGTAAATTTATGACCCTTGTCTGGAAGTATATTTACCAGCACTGATCGCACTGATAGATCCTGCATCACGGCCAAAACCGTCACACGCATACAATGTGCACTTAGATAATTTGGCCCGAACTTCAGTGCAATAACTTCTGTAATGTACATCTCCATACATCAGTGCAACAACTTACTGCTGTAATGCACATCTTTATACATCAATGCGACAACTTTTGTAATGTCCATGTCCATACATCAGTGCAACAACTTAATGCTGTGAACATCTTCATACATCAATGAGACAACTGCTGTAATATACATCTCCATACATCAATGCTGCTTCAAAGATTTCTTCTTTGAAATAGCAGGAACACAACTGGGCTGGGTGGTGCTTAGTTGGTTCATCGTGATATAGCTGAAATATTGTTGAAAGCGAAGTTAAATTCTATTAACTCACTCACCCACTCCATACATCAATGCGACAACTTCTGTAATGTACATCTCCATACATCAATGCGAAAACTTACTGCTGTACTGTACATCTCCATACATCAGTGCAAAAACTTGTTACTGTACTTCTGTAATGTACATCTTCATACATCAATGTGATAACTTACCAGTGCGATAACTTCTGTAATGTAAATCTTCATACATCAGTGCAACAACTTGCTGCTGTAATGTACATCTTCATACATCAATGAGAGAACTTAACTGCTGTAATATACATCTCCATACATCAATTTGACAACTTCTGTAATGTACATCTCCATACATCAATGCGAAAACTTAATGCTGTAATATACATCTCCATACATCAGTGCGATAACTTACTGCCTTAATGTACATCTTCATACATCAATGCGACAACTTCTGTAATGTACATCTCCCTACATCAGCGCAATAACTTACTGCTGTAATATACATCTCTAAACATCAGTGCGTAACTTCTGTAGTGTATATCGCCATACATCAGTGATAACTTAATCTTGTAATATACATCTTTATACATCTTTTTATACCCCTGTACATAGTAGGAGGTATACTGGATTCCGATTGTCCATCCGTCATTGTGTCAGTGTATCCATTCGTTCATCTGTCTGAATTGTGGCTTGGGTTGCATTTTGCATGCCATAACTGTCTGCTATGCATCCAAACTTCTACACCCATAAAAACATCTTGGTCTAGACTGTTCAGGGGCTGAGGAGTTGTAGCACCTCTGGTGCCTCATGTTTAGTATAAATTTAGAAATTGTTGTAAAAGAAAATATATTTTTGGAAAAACGGCAATGAACTGTACTAATGAGAAGATTCCATGTCGTACCAATAAGAAAGACTTTGGATATAGTGCTCCATCGTCAGCTATGTCTTTCAAAATAATTCGGCCTTCCCTATGTGCTAAAATCAAGATCATCAAAACTTAGTTAACTTGTTTGAGATTTTGTTTCTCGACTGACGTGAAAAATCCGATATAAACATATTTTTGTAGTATCCAGTTTAGTTGTTGAAAATGGCCAAGATTGACTTACAGTAGGGTTGTCCGGAAAAGTCCTCGGTTCTACATCCACTACTGAAAATAATGGATTTGTACAAGCCTTTCGAATTGGTTACACCAATCTACTCATCTACTCCATTAAATTGTCTGTGAACCAGTTTGAACTTTATGTTAGTGTTTTGTGTCATTTATTAACATTTAATGCGTCTAAAAATTATCGCGCTACTGAGGTCATCCTTGAAACTGTTTTATGATAGATTGATATTCATTTCTTGTGAAAAGGCCCCGTGGGGCTTCCGGGGATTGACCTGAGATGTCGTGCCCACCGCAGGTCATGGTAATCATAAGCCTCAGATCCTCCGAGAGCTTGTCGTAAGAGAAGACAAACTGAGGCACCCGTGGCGTTCCCGGGTGTGAAAAGGAATATGACCCCCCTCCATGTGGTTCCCGGGTGTGAAAAGGATTAGGATCCAACGTCGTGATATGACTGAAATATAGATGAAAGCGACGTTAAATCATATTCACTCACTCTTGTGAATAGACATTTGGTTGTGTTGAAGCAGAACACAAATGCAAACTTGTGACTAATCTGATGAGAAAAGTTTGTTGAACACGTCAATACACATATCTTTCAAGATTTGAATATCTGCATTCGATATGTAATCACCTCGCTTCCGCTTTTCCGCAAAGTTACAGTATTGTTTTAAATAATAGACTGAGAAACTACCCTGGATTATTTGTTGAAAAAAAACAAACTATTTTATAAAGAAGAATGTCTGCATCTAATTTCTTACATATGAACATGTCTCCTGCAGACATCATGTATCTTCAATTAATCAAAATAATTGTGAGGGCCTTCGTGCTTACCGGAAATTTAATTTTACGTCTAATTAGGATGGAAATTTGCGCTAATTAGCGTTAAATCAGTATTACTACACGCTTAAAACTAAAGTGTTGAAACTTACTCGTAAAGTGATGAAATAACCCTTTGAGTGTGTCTACAGGGACCACTTTTTGTCCCTATGGACACACTTAAAGGGTTATTTCAACACTTTACGAGTAAGTTTCAACACTTTAGTTTTAAGCGTGTGGTTACGGGTTAGGGTTAGGTTTAGGGTTTTGGGGTTAGGGTTAGGGTTAGGTTTGTGTTAGGTATATACAAAACAATCCAACGGTTGCTTTCAGCTGCTTCCGTGGCTCAGGGGTAATATGCCCGACTATTTTGATTAGAGCGGTCAGCGAGTACAGACGTACATCGGCGGCTCTCCTGGAGTACCTTATATACATAGTGTTGTTGTGGTTCTACTCGGAAATTTACGTGGAGTTAATACTTTTGTATTAGCGGTACTGTCTGTGACAGGGGCTATGGCTTCCCCTGGGAGAGAAGGAGGTATACAAAGGAACTGTCTATGATTGTTGAAGTTGAAGATACTAAGAAGATTCCGGCTGAGAAACTGGAGTTGTGGAGAAATCATGTGGACTGAATTCGATTGATGCGTGTGTCCCAAGAGGGAACAATCGATACGAAATAACGTTGGATAGTCCGGAGTCTAGCGATTTGTTATCGGGCGGACTAGAAATCGACGGGAATGTTTGTTCGTGTGTGGAGATTTCTCGAAGAACTGTGGTGGTATCATTTCTTCATTTATTCTCCTATGTTCAGGACGCTGAGATTAAAACGAAGTTAGAAGATCTCGGAATGAAGATACTTTCAGAAATCAAAAGGAAAGTTCATCCAGGTACAGAAGTGGTCGACGGTACCAGATATCTGAAAGTGAAGTTTCCATCGGACCTGAAATCCCTACCTTACGCTATGAAGTTCTCAACAGGGAATGGATCTGATTATTTCAGAGTTATACATGATGGACAAGTGAAGGTATGTTCGATTTGTCTTTCGGATGAACATTTGTTCAAAAACTGCCCAAATTTCAAATGTTACTCGTGTGGCCTTAGTGGGCATATGTCGAGGTCATGTGACACACCAGAATGTACGTCCTGTGGCTATAAAGGGCGGAAGTGTTCGTGTGAAGTGTGCGAAACTTGTGATCAGAAAGAAGATGACTGCACTTGTACTAAATCTGTGACAGAAGAGAACGAAATCCGGGGTTTGAAATGTGTGCCATTTGTTATGGAGATGTACCGTACATGAATGTAATTGCATGCAAGACCGTGCCATAGGCGGAGAAACCTTTGACGATACTCCTGAGGATGAAGCCCCAGACAATGCCAGCCAGGCGGGGTCAGGAATTACCAGTGATCAGAGCCGTCTATTGTCTGAGAAACCCGACGCCAGTGAAACTATACAAAATGCACAGGCCGGTCTGCCAGAAGAGAGTATGAATGTGGAGAAAAGTGAAATGGATAACAACCTAGTTGGAGACGATATTAGGGGAAATGAAATCAACAACGATTGGAAAACTGTTGTGAGGAAAAGCCCTTGGAAAGGTAGAAAAGACAAAGACCCCGACCAAGCTAGTCTTGGTGAGTATTCTCAAGAGACAAAGGGCTCACAATTATCAAGACGTAAACGATATACACCCGTACCTAATTTGGTGAAAACAAAGGCAGCAAGAGTCTCACCTTATTCAAAGCCGGACAATGGAGTACAGAGCAACTAACTTTATTCTCAGTGCAATGTTTGTCCTTGTATCACTGAACTGCAACGGACTGAGAAACATCAATAAAATGAAGGAACTATCGCATGGAATAAAAGGAGATATAATCTGTCTGCAAGAGACATTCTGGGATGATGATTTCATTAAGAGTAATGAACATTTATTTGATGGTAAAGTGTATAGAAGCAATTCGCCCGATGGGCATAAAGGTGTGGCTATTATAGTTGCTAGTCATTTGCGTGACAAAGTTGTCTCTATAGATAATGATAGTAATGGGAGATTAATAAAAATTGTTTTTGATTTTCGGACTCAAAAATTTGATTTGATAAATGTTTATGCATCGAACAATATCAGTGACCGTGCCATTTTTTTTCGAAAGTTTACAGAATTACATGTCGGATAACGTGGCTGTTGTTGTTGGGGACTTCAACACCATATTCACATCAATGGATAGATCTACTGGAATTATAGAATGCGACCGATCTAGAACAGTTTTAACTGATATCATGGTAAAAAATGAACTAAAAGATATTTGGCGAGATAGAAATCCGGATAAGAGAAGTTTTACATGGAGAAGAATTGTTAGTGGAGTGCTGCGTCAAAGCAGGATTGACTACTTTCTTGTATCACGAAAACTGAACCCGTGTGTTAAATCAATGTTCTTTCGTAATACGTCCTATAGTGATCATTCCATTCTTTCCTTAAGGCTTGATATTTCAACTGTGGAGCGTGGACCTGGATTGTATGTGTTCAACAACCTTTTATTATCTGATGTATTTTGTGACAAAATTCGGACGCTCATTGATGAACAGTTATCTTGTCCTTTGTTCGTGATTGATATATGTATCTGATGGAATAATCTCGAGTACAAGATGGAAAGACTTGCTCAAGAGTACGGAATTACACGGAAGAAAGAACAATTTAAGGAAATTAATGAATTGCATCGAAAATTAGATAATGAGTATAGAAGGGATACTATAATTCCTAATTATGACCATACTTACATGATAGAATTACAGGAAGAACTAGAACGTTTTGAACAAGAAGAGTGTGCAGGTGCGGTGTTGAGGGCAAATGACATTTGGACACATGAAAGTGACAAGAACACAAAATATTTCCTTGGTTTGGAAAAACACAGACAGGAAAACAAGTTAATTAGTTCATTGACTTCAAGAGATGGATTGTGTCTGACCGACTCTTTGTCTATTTTAGATGAAATATATATTTTTTATTCTGACCTGTATAAGAAAGATGACATTGATAAAACTCTATGGATACTGTCTTATCATCGCTAGATACATCACTCAGTGAGGATCATATTGGTTATTGTGACGCTGATATTTCTGTAAGAGAGTTGAAAGAAACACTTGATGGCATGTCACGTAACCGGTCGCCCGGTAACGATGGCCCAACTGTTGAGTTTTACTCTCATTTTTGGGGAGATTTGAGACCTATTTTAAAGAGTGTCTGTGATGAAGGATTTGAGAATTCGGAATTCGGAACTATAGTGGAGTTATATCACTTATATATAAGCAAAAGGGAGATAAATCTATGTTAAAGAACTGGAGACCGATAAGCCTTCTGAATGTAGATTATAAAATCCTCTCGAGATGTATGGCAAATAGGTTAAAACAAGTTGTCGCTTCTTTAATACATCCATCTCAAACATGTATTCCAGGTAGAGATATTGCAGATACAATATGCAGTTTGAGAGATGCCTTACATTTTGTAGAGGAAGATAATGTTGAAGTCTTTTTTGTAAAGTTAGACCAAGAGAAGGCATTCGATAGAGTTTATCGCGAATATTTACATGAAGTGTTGAGGTACGCAACGCTGTACCAAACTATTTTAAGTTCACAGAACCTCCGTGCATTTCATATAAGTGTACTAAATCTGTAGCCATCAAAATATTCAATTACTCCAATGCTGTCAAGGAGTTTGACTGGAACTTATACACGTCAGGAGGCTATAGTTGTGATTGTGAATCATCGAACTTTATCTATACACCATGCAAACATATTGTGACTGGTGCTCTTGATATGGTGAGTGATAAGGATCTGAAATTACTCCTGATGAAAGGATCTAAATATAGAGAGCCAAGAAGAATAAATCTGAAGGCCGACCAGAAGATAGTCCTGTCTGCATTGGAACAGTACGTTATGGATTGGTCTAAGCGAGAAAAAGTTGAACCTACAGTACTCGCTGATTGGCTGGACCTCACCAAGAGCAATGTCGTTGAAACAATCCGCCATATTGACAGAAGTACTCTTCCCCAAGCAAAACAAGTACTGAGAAACCTCAATTCGCAAGAAGTTCTAGCAAATCTCCAGAGTAAATTCGTCATAGTCCCAGCAGACAAAGCTCCGAATAATATAATATTCATATGTAAATATTACTATTACCAGGTGCTGGTTAAAGAATTGAGTGTAGACATATCTTCATCAAATACGTCTACTTACTCCCAAACTGCATTTACTCTGGAAGATTTATTTAACAATCACAAAAAGTTTCTCAGGGAAAGAGGTATTTGTCTTCCAACCAATCATAACGACATACCAAAAATATACTGGACTCCCAAAATGCATAAATCACCATACAAAGCTAGATTCATAGCTGGTTCTAGAAGCTGCACCACCAAGCTTCTTTCAACCCTATTGACGAGGGCCCTTCAGGAGGTAAAAGCATTTTGGGAAAGGTATTGCGCCACTGTTTCTAAGAACTCTGACGTTGAATGTATGTGGATATTGAAAAACTCAAAATGTCTTACGAAAGAACTTGAGGCTAAAGGTCACATACCGTACAGACATGTATCCACATGGGATTTCTCGACTCTATACTACAATCCCTCATCAGGACCTTATTGACCGTCTAAGTTTTTTAATAGTATCTGTGTTCAAGAAAACTGATCGTAGATATATTAATGTCGGAAGCCATAAAGCATTCTTTAGCTCTACTACATACAGGAGATATCATTCATGGGATGTTTCTTTGTTTATAGAGTTGCTTGAATTTCTCATTAAAAATATCTATGTGAAATTTGGCAACACAATATATCAGCAGCATATAGGTATTCCAATGGGTACTAATTGTGCACCCCTGTTGGCTGACCTGTATCTGTTCTCTTATGAATATGACTATATGCAGGCGCTTTCAAAAACCGATCCATTCAAAGCCCGTTCCTTCTCATTCACCAAACGCTATATAGACGATCTTCTCGCTGTGGATAATCGCTATATAAATGACGCAGTGAAGGATATATATCCACCTTCACTGGATTTGAAGGAAACTACAGATAGCCCTACAGGCACATCTTATTTAGATCTCTATCTCTATAAAAATGAAGCGGGCATTCTCTCTCGTCGACTTTATGACAAAAGAGATGATTACAATTTCGACATCGTAAACTATCCCTTTCTGGACAGTAATATTCCAGTGGGACCTGCATATGGCGTATACATATCTCGCTTATTAGCATTTGCTAGATCCTGTGTTAAATGTTACGATTTTAATCAACGTCACAAAACATTGTTACAGAAACTTATAAAACAGGGCTATTCCACCAAACGCCTCCACTCAAAGTTTCTCAAATTTGGCGATACATATCGCATGCTGATAAAAAAATACGAACGTAGCGTGCAAGATCTATGGCGCTACGTTTCGTAACTTGTGTCTAATTCCGCTTAACCCGGGGCTAGGGGCCGTATGAACCCATGTACTTCAAGATCCTCATGGTACTCATATGAACAGTCACAATCAAAGCGTGACTGAGATACATCATTCTTTAGATGACGACTTTACAACGAATATTATGGATTAAGAATACTGATCAGCGATACGGATTTGATATTTTTGGAACATCATGATGTCTTGCCGGCATCATTGAAAACTATTGACCGCTTCTCTCTTGCAGGAAACAAGCCTATGTTTATGTATACTATGATTGTCTTTTTGAATTTGGTGCTTATACTGTTATATGGAATATGGAATAGGTCTTTGGATTATGGACGCGGATATTCTCCAATGGACGACGGCTGAATTATGGATGACGGACTAGACGCTTGTAATCTAAATTCGGTTTTGGTTATAAATTCAGAAGATGGATTGACATTTTTATACTGGTACGAGGAGTGCTGTAAAATGTAATGGGTACTTAAAGTATTTTGAGGTTGGAAATCCATTAGACAAGGTTGTCCTATTTCAGCACTGTTTTGCACTGTGTGTTTTGAGCGTGGAGCCATTGGGTGCTTTGATTAGAAGATCAAAAGACATCATTGGTATTCAAATACCGGGCTCATCTGAATTATCTCTTTTTTTTCAACACGCAGATGATACCACTGTTACGGTTAAAAACAGAAGATCTATTATTAATGTATTAGACCATGTTTAAATTTACGAGGAGGGTTCTAATGCTAGGCTGAACCTGGAAAAATCAGAAGTTCATCCTGTAAATGTTATGGTGGAATCTGACAAGGTAGAAGGTATCCCTGTTAATAGGGATTGTATGTTGATTTTAGGGGTATATCTTGGCATCAACAGAACTATGTGCCAAGAGAAAAACTGGAAAGAGAAACTCCGAAAAGTTAAATGTTTGGTTAATTTGTGGAAACAAAGGGGCTTAACTCTGCACGGGAAAATTGTTGTACTTACATCATTGTTATTATCCCGGCTTTGGTATATAATGAGGGTTATTCCTGTACGCGATGTATATTTGACAGAGTGAAAGCACATTTGTCTTGATTTCCTCTGGGGTAAAGGTACACATCTTGTTGCAAACGGAAGTATAGTTAACCATAAATGTCAAGGTGATCTTAATATGATTGATATTGGTAGCAAGCTGAAGGCTTTCCGCATGAAAATGTTGGGTCGGTTTTTTAATGAATCACATAGAGCAATATGGAAAGAATGTTTTAAATATTTTCTGTCGAAGTGGAAAAACTTAGGACTGTGTACGTCTTTGTTTTATATGACATACGAGAAATCACTTGTTAATACTTTGCCCGAATATTACCGAGAAGTTATGGTGGCATGGGCTGAATTACAAAAGCATATTGCAATATGTTGTTTTAATAGAGATATGATATTGTGTCAGCCAGTATTTTTGAATCCGAGAGTCACCATTAAAGGGAAAACACTGTATTCTGATTTGTTTGTGAGGGCAAAATTGTTTTGTCTCGAAGGATTTTTATATATTGTTATACCTGGTTTCTTGCCTTCTCTAGCTATCAAAGAGATGGTTCTGTCTGAGTGTCCTGATGCAGATCCGCTTAGGATAGAGAAATTGTTCGCTGTAATTAGGTCCGCTATTCCAAAGCAGTGGTTAGCGATATGCATATACATATCTCGCTTAGTAGCATTTGCTAGATCCTGTGTTAAATGTGACGATTTTAATCAACGTCACAAAACATTGGTGCAGAAACTTATAAAACAGGGCTATTCCACCAAGCGCCTACACTCAAAGTTTCTCAAATTTGGTGATACATATCGCATGCTGATAGCAAAATACGAACGTAGCGTGCAAGATCTATGGCGCTACGTTTCGTAACTTGTGTCTAATTCCGCTTAACCCGGGCCTAGGGGCCGTATGAACCCATGTACTTCAAGATCCTCATGGTACTCATATGAACAGTCACAATCAAAGCGTGATTTTTTTAGATGACGACTCTATAACGAATATTATGGATTAAGAATACTGATCAGCGATACGGATTTGATATTTTTGGAACATCATGATGTCTTGCCGGCATCATTGAAAACTGTTGACCGCTTCTCTCTTGCAGGAAACAAGCCTATGTTTATGTATACTTTGATTGTCTTTTTGAATTAGGTGCTAATACTGTTATATGGAAAATGGAATAGGTCTTTGGATTATGGACGCGGATATTCTCTAATGGACGACGGCTGGATTATGAATGACGGACTAGACGCTTGTAATTTTAACCTGTGTATGCCTGGATTCTCTTGGTGGACAAGTTGTCCCCGAGGCCGGGCCCCTGCACACCCAACACTCATAATGAACACAACTATAAGAAAAAATATGAAGACAGACCCGAGGAACCTTAGTGCAGGTTCCTCGGCCGAGTCTCTAATAGTTCGAAATGCACTAAGACCTTTTTTCAATCCAAATGACAGATATATTTCTGACAGCAAAGCAAGGCCACGACATCAAACCTTGTAATATTGCGCTTGATGATTGTTTAGCACCGAATTCTACATGTAATAATTTCGAAATTTCTAAGTGTGGACATCGTGGATGTCTCACGTGTCCACTCTTTAATACTTCAGCTTCATTTAGTTCCGCGTTAACTGGTAACTCATATTCTGTTAACTCGTATGTTGATCTTAGTTGTTCTACTACAAACTGTATTTATTTTTGTAAAGACAGAGTAGAAGTCCATCCGTGTGACCTAAGCTCGTCTGTAATGGTCTCTGGGAAACCTGATTTTGAATGGTATGAATTGGAAATATAACATTACTAGGCCTGGCATTGTTCTCTTATAACAATTAACTGAATTGCTAATCTATCAGTATTATAGTAACATAAATTGCTTCAAAGTTATGTTATAACTAAATTATAATAGTTTGAAATGACGATAAAATCTTAAAGTCCCCAGCTATACATATTTTGTATAACATTACTCGTTCTTTAGATATATTTCATTGTACCTGTCAAGTTTTGATATCCGTTCCATAGATACATGTATTACCAATCTGAATAACATTACCACAACATAGCCTTGGTAGACTGTTCGTCATGTAAGACGGCTTCGACTGGCAAACTAATGGGTATACTAATGTCTTAAATTGCCAGGAAATGCAACTTACTAGGCTGTTTCTCTGACAATAGATTGCAATTAGTGCACGTCACATGTTTCGCACGATAACTAAAGGTATTCGTGTGTTCAAGCCCTGTGCAGGCGTTGGTGTAAGACCTCGTGAAATCTAACTAACAAGTAATGTTCAAGTTTCCATACTCACTATATGACATGGCATATGTTTGTCAATAGAACGTTCCACACCAGCACCTGTCCCATTTCGCTGCAATTCATCAGTGAACCAGCCAGTATTTTCGGTTTATACTTGACGCTATTATATATCGTATGCCCTTTGCTTTAAATGTATACACCGTGCGTGCTATACATGTACACCATATACGCTAAGTTAGAATGTAGAGATTGGTTTGTCATAGAGATCTCCAGACTAACCGTAATAGTTGTAAAATATTGATAGTATATAATTATATACATATTTTTGGTTTTCTATACACTACATATACATATATAACCATGCACTAATTCGTAATATATCAGCAAATAATATATCAGATATGAATGGATGTATTTCACGTGAATTTATCCTCCCCAATGTGTATAAGTATCCAATGTTGTATAATTAAACAAATGCACAACGATAATTCAATTAGCATATACATGAACGATATGAACTAATGTAACTGCCCTGTATCGATTTAACGAGGCAATCCAATAATAATGCCATCCTATTAACGCAAATCTTCCATAAATATCTGACAGAGCAGAAGTTGCGTAAACGAAAACTTGTGGAAATAGCCATGAGTTTATTTCCATTTTTTCGTTTTGCTTTGTTCAATTTTCACCTATTGTATATATTCTATTGTCATGTATTTTTCACTTTGTTTTTCAGCATGTACTGTGATAATGGGTCACTAAATCGTTCATTATATAACATCCTACAATGGATAATATTGATAATACTTTGACGGATGTCCCACTCGCGGGTCTTGTGTCTGAATTGCCATTTTTTGATAGTGAGATACCAGAAGATAGTAGCCATTCCTGTCCTTCACAGCCTACAATAAATTTGGAGTTTATTGAAAATCTCTCCTTCAATCCGATCGAATTGAATGATATTGACCACTCTAAAGCCCTCATAGATGACAACGATTTAGAAATTGCTCATTGGAACAATATAAATACCCACCAGTCCAAGTATTATACGGACACCAGTTTCATAGAAGAAACCAATAACCTTTGTACCGATGGTAATCATAGTACAGTTTCCTTCTTACACATGAACGTTCGAAGTCTTAAAAAACACTTCTCGGAAATTACAGGCTTCGTTCATAACCTGCAGCATCGATTTTCTGTTCTGGGGTTTTCTGAAAGTTGGTTGAATCCTACGACTGAAAAATTATTTGACATACCAGGATATGTCCCATTCGCATCTTCAAGGAAAAACAGAAGGGGTGGGGGGTTGATCTTCTATGTTGACGAGAATCTTAAATCCTGCAAAGTACGAGAAGATCTCTCTCAGCTAGACAAAGATGGTGAATACGAATCATTGTTTTTAGAATTAATTTTAGAAGAGAAGAAATATATAGTAGGCATTTTTTATCGACCGCCAGATAAAAATGTTAATGTTTTCAATCAATATTTACAACGCGTCCTGAATGTACCAGACGTTGAAAATAACAACTGTGTGTTTATGGGCGATTTTAACGTTGATCTGTTTAAAACAGATCGTCATTCGCCTTCAAAAGATTTTCTAGAAATCCTAAAGTCTCACTATTTTTTCCCCCAAATCACCAAACCGACGCGAGTCCGAACTCACTCATCAACACTTATTGATAATATCTTCACCAATTTTCACGAAAATAACCTATTATCAGGTATATTTTTAACCGACATCACTGATCATTTCCCAGTTTTTCATATTTTAAAAACAGAATATATATCGAAATTCACTGACCAAAACATAACCTATCGAAAAATCACATCGGATCGAAAAGAACTTTTTACTAGACGGATTAGCGAAGTTAATTGGAGCGTCAGTGTTCACGATAGTAACGACCCTAATATTCTGCTAGATAGATTTCTGTCTGAGTTCAACCCGATTTTTGAGGACTCTTTTCCGATAGTATCACACAAAGTTTACAAAAACAGGATCACAAAACCATGGATCACAAACGGTATATTAAAATCGATTCATGAGAAAAACAAGTTATATCGACTGTACCTTGTAAACCAAAATGGCATAACTCATGGCCAATACAGAACTTATAGAAACAAACTTAACCATAGTATCAGATTATCTAAAAAACGATATTTTGAACAAAAATTTAATGAAAGCAATCAAGATATCAAGGGAACATGGAAGGTGCTAAACCAGCTCATGAATAGAAATAAACGTGTTAAAACAACAGACTCATTCACTGTAAATGGAAAACTTATATCGGATAAATATAAAATAGCAGACAGCTTTAACGACTACTTTAGTACAATTGCTTCCAAACTCGATTCTCAAATACCCAATGCGACCACAAATTTCAAAGATTACCTACATGCAGATATGTCTATCTCAAATAATTTTGAGTTCACACCGGTTAGTCCCAATGAGGTTCAGGAAACAATAATGATTTTGAAATCAGCGGCCCCTGGCCTAGACGAAATCAGAATGTCATTAATTAAACTAATCTCTAATTACATTTCTGCTCCGCTTTCTCGAATAATCAATTCTTCTTTTGACACTGGCGAAGTTCCAAAATTATTCAAGAATGCCAAGGTTACTCCAATATTTAAATCAGATGATCCTTCTATTATCTCTAACTACAGACCAATATCTATTCTGCCATGCTTTAGTAAAATACTCGAGAAACTAGCTGTCAAGAAAATAACCAGTTTCATGGAAACTAATGAAATTCTCACGAAAGATCAATTTGGCTTTCGGGAAAATCACTCAACATCACTAGCCGTGTCTTCCCTATATGATACACTCACCTCCGCTAAGGAATCTAAATATTACAGTATTGTTACTTTCTTAGATTTATCTAAAGCATTTGATACCGTCAATCATAACATTTTACTCGCTAAACTTGACTACTATGGTTTCCGAGGCAAATCAAACAGTTGGTTCAATAGCTACTTATCTGAAAGGTCACAAACGGTTGTGTACAATGGCGCATTTTCAAAATCAATGACAGTAGATTATGGTGTTCCGCAAGGTTCGATTCTTGGACCAATTTTATTTCTCCTATATATAAATGACATAAGCAAAGTAACTGATATGATAAAAATTATTCTGTTTGCTGACGACACCAGCGTAGTCTCCTCTTCCAAAGATATCACTGAGGCTACCGATGTCATGAACCGCGAACTACATAAGCTACATAACTGGTTTTCTTGTAATCGTTTATCTTTAAATGTAAATAAAACTAAATATATGCTAGTTAGACCCAACGCCCACAGATCACTAAATAATATACCTGCGTTATCTATATCAGGTACAGCAATCGAACTTGTACATCAATTTAAATTTCTAGGAATTTTTGTCAATGACCAACTTAATTGGACAACCCACATAAATTATATATGCAATAAAGTGTCCAGGAATCTAGGGATTATAAATCATATTAAAAAGTCACTAAATAAGAAAACGTTATACATATTATATTACTCGATGATATTTCCTTATTTTAACTACTGTAATGTGATATGGGGAAACACCTACGTAACCCATCTGTATCCATTAACTCTGCTACAGAAACGTGCACTCCGGATAATTACTTTTTCGCGAAAACATGAGCATACACTGCCACTCTTTACAAATCTAAAAATATTGCAGTTACCAAAACTAAATCAATATATATCCCTCCTATTAGTTCACAAATTCATTCATCACTTTGCTCATCTACCAGTATTCTTAAAATTATATTTTACAAGACAATCGGACATACATCAATATGGGACCAGGGGACAAGCTCTTAACCTATATAGGCCTATATATCGATCTAACCTGTCGTTTTATACCCTAAAAATTACTGGACCTCGCGAGTGGAACAAACTCCCCTCATCAATCAAAAGTATAAATTCCACTTCACTATTTAAATCAAAACTCAAGTCCTATCTAATAGACAACTGACCCATTATCACAGCCAGTGCAATTTTAATATAAAAGCTACACTACAGATAATGTATTTATTCTTTCACCATCTGAAACAGTTTATATATATATTTATTTTGGGATAGATCAAGCCCCTTGGGGTTTTATTCCCGCCAAGAGTTGTATTTAGGCGTGAAAGTTCACTTTTCTTTGTATGACTTATGCTTGACCGCCATTGATGTATTAATACTAGAATGTATATTGGTGAATGAATTATTATTATTATTATTATTATTTAGTTTCCTGTAAGAAGTGTGGTCAACAGTATGTTGGCAAGACCACCCAAAGACTCCATCTTAGGGTGAACGGTCACAGAAAATCCGTTAGGAAAAAGCAATTGCTTATAGGTAGGCATTTTTCTGGACCCGACCACGGCTGGGATAACTTCAGTATTCAGATCATAGACGTCGTCTATCCATCTACTAAGGATTCCCCTTTTGGATTTGAGAGAAAAATCCGAGAGCGGGAATTATTCTGGATGCTACAACTTGGGTCAGTGTTTCCGTTTGGTTTAAATGATAATGTCAGTGGGTTCGGCAATGTTACAAACCGCCGTTCAATATATCCAACATTACCCAACTATTTAAACCTCATCAACGGAGACATCGCAGCCATGGTTGGCGAAAGTTTAATAGTTCGATGATTCACGATCATATCACTTAAATTACTTAGTGGGTTTAACTAACACACCCAATAGTATACATAGCTTACGTATAGTTCTGTATGCGTTACCTCTGAGAGCTTTAGATCAAATAGCCAGAGATATACAACAATCTGCGTCTTCAGGAAATATAATACCATCAAAAATCATTAAAGTATGTCAAGATATAGCGTATTTTTGGTTGTATCGTCCAGTGAACATAATCGAAACCTCTCAAGATCG
>JAVTVY010056659.1:0-31970 GCA_036873755.1 Hanleya hanleyi | reverse complement strand
ATTTACTCGCTCCCCAGTTTGTCCCAGACACACACCTCATGAGGTTAAGGTCTTTATTGCACCGAAGGACTAGTTCGTCGATGTGGTCTTTCCACGTGAGTTTTCTGTCAAAGATCATACCTAGGTATTTAACACTATTTCTGAATTCAATTTTCTGACCTCCTAGTGTTAGGTTAACGTCAATGTGTTTATTGTTTGAAAATATAATGCCCGTTGTTTTTAGGGCGGAAAATTTGAAGCCCCATTTATCCGCCCAGCCGCTAATTGTATCTAGTGTATTTTGCATTATACCTGTCAATTTTTTTATGGAACGCGCGGTTTTCCAGAGGGCAGAATCGTCAGCAAATAGAGACTGTTCTACTTCTGGGTGTTTGGTGTCAATTTCATTGGCTAGGCCATTGATGAGGATGTTAAAAAGGGTGGGGCTTATGACGCTTCCCTGAGGGGTACCGTTGTCTAATTCATGGTCGGTGGATAGGGTGTTTCCTATGCGAACTTTAAAATTTCTATTGTTTAGGAAGTTTTTTATCCAGTGTTGCATTCTCCCCTTAATTCCAAGTTTGCTTAATTGAATAATTATGCTGTCCTGCCATACAAGGTCAAATGCTTTTTCTATGTCTAGGAAGATACCTAATGTGTACTGATGTTTGGCATTCCCCTTTTTTATTGAGTGTTGTAACCTGGCTATATGGTCTAATGTACTCCTGTTCTTACGAAAGCCGCTTTGGGTTTTGTTTAATAAGTTATTGTTTTCCATATGAAATTCCAGTCTATTTTTTACCATGGTTTCCATTATTTTGCATAGATTTGAAGTGAGAGAAATTGGGCGGTAAGAGTTGCTGTCTGATGGATCTTTACCTGGTTTTGGGATTGGAATAACGATTGATGTTTTCCATTTACTTGGAAGTTGTTTGGTCTGCCAGCTGACATTAATTAGTTTCAAAATTAGTTTCTGTGTTTTATTTGGTAGGTGTTTAAGGATAGTGTATCCTAGTTTGTCTTCACCAGGTGAGCTCTCTTTTTACAGTGTATAGCTTTGCGGTATTCATTAATGTTGAAGTCTGCATTGAGATAGTTTTCTAAATGATCGTCCAAATCGTTTTCTATCGTTGTTTCCTCCTTAATTTTTCTGAATTCTGGTTTCAGGTTGCTATCGCTACTGTTCGAAGCGAAAGATTCGGCGAGGTGTTCTGCCTTTTCCTTGTTCGTTTTTTTAGTTTTGTTCAGTACAGGGACTGTGTTTGCTAACTTTCCTTGTATATTTTTTATTTTGTTCCATACTTTTTTTGAATTGGTTTTGGTATCTATAGTGTTGCAAAAGTCTTCCCAGCATTTGGATTTAGCTTCTTTGACACTTTTTTCAGCTATGATTTTGAGTTCCTTGTAGTTCGCGTGATCACTTTGGAGCCTACTTTTTTTGAATTTTCTTAGTGCCTTCTTTTTGGCCGCAATATTCTTTGCACACTCTGGGTTCCACCAGGGTACCGGATTTTTGTTGTGGCGCTGTTGTGATATCGGAATATATTTTTGTGCTATTTTTAGTAGTGAATTTGTAATGTTTTCATTAAACATCTCTGGATCGGAATTGAATATCTCGTCATGATTTAGGCTTTGACAGTCTTTCTGGAAGCTTTTCCAGTCGGCTTTGGAGTACTGGAATTTTGGAGGGGCGTCTGTCCTTTCAGAGTCCGGTTTTATACTAATTTTCGTCAGAATGGCGAAGTGGTCGCTGTCAAGCGTGTCGGGAATCACTTCCCATTCGGATTTAATAGCTAGATCAGGGGAGACAATAGTTAAATCTATTGCAGATAGTTTGCCGGTGTTCATGTCTATTCGCGTCCCGTGGCCATTATTTAAATAGCATAGGTTGTTTTGGTCAAGCCATTTTCCCACTACTTGACCTTTTTCGTCTGCTTTGGTGCAAGTGTCGTCCCAAATGGGGCTATGACTGTTGTAATCACCGCATATGATAATAGGAGAGTTAAATTTCTTTGTGATGTTGTCCAGTTCTTTTGGGGAGATTTTCTTTAGACTTCCTGGGGCATATAAATTAATGATGTTAATAGGTGTGTTATTGAAGAAGACCTGAATAGCGTGCCATTCGAGATCGTCACTGGTAGGGCTTTTATCTAGTTCTATGTGAATCAGGTCCTCTTTTATTAATATGAGATTCCCCCCTAGTGCACCTGTAAGTCTGCCTGATCTATACGGCTTATATCCGTTTATTGTAAATTTATTTTTTCCTGGCTTCAGAAAAGTTTCCTGAACACAAATTATATCTGGGCTGATTTCATTTACTAAGACTTTAAGATTGTCCCCGTTTTTCGCGATGCTTCGGGCATTCCATTGGAGTATGGTGAGTTGTTTGTTGAAAATTGGGTTGTTATGTATTACGCGGTGGGTCTAACCTATTGTCCCGGGTGTTCTCATATAGAGGTGTTGAGAGCGCTATTGTTTTTCTTGGGAGTTGATGTTTTTCTTTTGTATTTTGGATTGAATCCCCATGCTATTATTTCTTTGGGGTTAAATTCCCAATTTAAGAAGTCTTGAGCAATGCGGGCTATTATGTCAGCTTTATTTGTTTTGGGGTTGGCATTGTGGACTGAGTTAATAACAATGTTAATAAAGCCTAGGAATTCGATTTTACTCATGCTAATTGTTTCGGGCTTGTCCGCGGTTTCTGGCTCCATTGTTTGTTCTGTCACTGGTGCCTTATTGTTAATCACTACTTCGCTCACAGGTTTTCGCAGGTCTATTGTTTCTCTGAGTTTTTGGTTCACTTTTGTTTCTCTGACTGCTTCTGCGTAAGAGATGCCTTTGTCTGCTATAATATACTGGACTGCCTTAGCATTTTTGTAGTAAATACACCCTTTCCAGGCGGAGCTATGATTCTGTTTGCAGTTTGCGCATTTTTTATGGGTTTCTGTGCAGTGCTCGTAGCTATGGGGCCCTGAACATTTGGGACATACAACGCTGGCTTTGCAGTTTCTAGCTGAGTGAGAAGAAATTTTTTGGCAATTAAAACATCTTTTGGGGGTTTCATAGAAGGGCTTGACTGTGATGTTACGTAACCATAGACAGACAGTATCTGGAAGTTTATTTCCATTGAATACCAACATTATGCTAGTTGTATCCGTTTTGTCCTTTTGCAGTCTTTTAGCGAATACTACGTTTTGTTTCGAAAGAGTAGTTCTAATATCGTCTAGCTTAACACTTAAATCAATTCCATAAATTACGCCTTTGCGTTGCTCTCTTTTTTTCTGGTACTGTTTTACTGAGACGGGTTTGCCAGCTAGGAGGTCTAACCTAAGTGGTTTTTCATACTGTGTTTTAGAATGGCAGTGGATTTTGAGGTCTCCTCCGGGTAATTCATAGACTGTTTTTACGTCTCCGGCTTGTTGTTGGATGTCTTTTGCAACTTTGGCTTTGGGTAAGCTCGTGGCTTTGATCTGAGTAAGGCTGTGAATGATAGCCACAAAATGTAAAAGATTAGGCCTTTCGGGTAGTGCTCGTTGTTTTTTGGTGGGTGGGGATTTTTCCGTGTTGATTTCCTCGCCGCGCTGGCGTTTTCTGTTTGCCGACTGATCAGATGCAGGGGATTGGGACATTTTGTGGTTATCGGGGGGAGGTTGACTTGGAAACCAAAAGTGTGGTGTTATTATACAGAGTGAATTAAGTGCAGTAATTTAAATGAAAAACTTAGCTCTGGTCTATATTCCGTCTTGAGTGTAGGCTTGTCGATTTCTTCCGTTGTTTTGGTAGGTAAAGTGAAGTCCTGTAACGCCCGGGGAACAGAAACTGCGGGGAGACACAAAGACTGGCAGGCAAAGCTAGGCTGAAGTAAAATATGGCTGGCTGGTTTCTCTCGCTGTTGTTGTAGTTTAGGTAATCCAGTAAAGCCTTGGTAGGTAGCCCGTAATTGTCGAACATGTATTTTCAGCTCTTATATATCGAAATTTGAGCAGCACACGCTCACCGTATACAATATAGAGGCCATATTCATTTGTAATAGATACAGGATGTGTTTATTATGCTTCCCGTTCTCAAATCCTCTTTTTGCCTTAAAGGTCAACCCAAACGCTCTGAGGTCAAAAATATAAAAAAAATAGTCCTTTCGATTCTGAAAATAATGATATTTTTTTCGTAATTTTGTGCAGTCTGGTTGGCGAGATATTGCCGTTTGGAAGGTGAAAATCGCTCTCCTGTCAATTCCAGCTGTGACGTCACGGAGGGAAGCCGTCTTGTATTCTCTATGTTAAAGCCTTGAAATTTTATTTTTCACTCTGGTCACTTTACACAGCGACATAAGAGGTAAATATGTACATATTTCTTATGGCATACATTGGTGGATATAACAATGAAAGCAATTTGTTTTTAACGGTATTCTCAATCATTACATATTGTATTATGGTAACATTCAGTGTTATTGGTTAACACATTTCTAATCTAAATTGTTCATATTTACACTTCTTTTGATATAATATTTATTGGAATAATATAAAATTCATATATACATTGATTACTCTGTTCCATTATTAATTTCCTAGAGCATCCATTTTCTGGTGGAGAATTAGTAGTCTATTCACAAAAATATACATATTAAGAGAGGTAGTAACAATTTCTATTGTATATACACATTTTATATAGAACTAGCCTCTTATAAACATATTTTACACCATAAATTTGGAGTTTTGATGGAGCTTAATAAATACATGTATATACTAGCAAGTGCATGCAGCGATAACATACGCATTTAATTTGCGGGTAGAAACAATAAAGATAATTAATCATAAGTATTTAAAAAACATGCATGAAATAGAATCATTGTATAAATATATATCTAACTGTCTTATTTTCTTGGGAACGCCTTTAAGATACAACATATAAAGAGGGCGAGCTTTTTCAGGGTATTGTAGTTTGAGCTGTTTACTAGTTCTCTGTATTTGATTTCACTGCGGTGTGATATATAATACTTTGGTATATATTTGTTTCTCTCTACTGTGAAGGATATACATTCGAAGATATAATGATATTCGTTGCCTATAGATGCACTGTTACAGAGATTACATTTACAGATTACATGTGGTATGTTGGTATAAAGTGACGTGACATCAAAACTGACAAGCATATTATCTGACGTTACATTTCCTGGTAAACAGTCTCTTACATCAATACTGATATTTTTGGTATGTCTACCAAATTACATATTCAGTGTGTGAGACATGCCGGACCGGCAATAATAGGCCTAAAATTGAGATCTTCTGGCAGTAAATCGGTGACATATTGTGCGTTTTGTTGTTCAACAGCTGTTTTATAATTAGTGATTTGTGATTTTGGTAAAATCAAAATTCGTAATATACTGTTGTTCTGATCATGGAGTTAAAATATAGAAGGAGAAACAACTCCGCCAGATCAAAGTGTTCAATGTACGATTCCGCCACAGCAGGGATTCGTCGGATTAGCCTGTGTGTACTTGGGGGATTAAAGCAGGTTCGGTCATGTTCGGCAGTTGTCGGATTCCCGCGCATGCGCCCCATCGACGTCATCAAAGCTGTTATAAGTTGAGTGTATTGGAAATGTGAATTGGTACTTAGCCGCCCGCTGTGCACGCCGCCGGAGATTGTTGGGTTTGACCATGGAGGGAAAGAGAGACCATTTTGACCCAACAGTGATAGGCACATCACTTACATCGTTTCTATTATAAATTATATTTAGGAATTTAAATTTTTCCATGAATAGAAAAAATCTTCAATACTTCGGCGGTACGATACGATCATTGCATGAGTACGGCCGTACGTAATTCATCAAGCTTGACACTTGCTTTATTTGATAATACAGCGCTTGTAAACATCTTTAACAAACTAAGAAATGTAACGTGTAATTAAAATAAAACATTGAGTTGATGGGCTGCGAAATCCGTACGGAAAGCGGCCCTTAAACTGCAATTTCAATCAATCAAAAACTAGATATTCATTCACAAAACAGCGTCTAACATGGCCCATGTTCTTCGAGATACCGACGAAGATGTATTAGATTTGAGCAAGCTTTCGGTCCCCGCACACAAGCGACAGGTTAACCGAAGTTGTTCAACATGCAGGTCCATTTTGCTGCCGTGAGAAAGAATATCTTCGCTGTGCTGAAGGTGTTGCTCTTGGTCAGAAAATTTTGTAAATAAGTTGTCGAACATGTATTTTCAGCTCTTATATATCGAAATTTGAGCAGCACACGCTCACCGTATACAATATAGAGGCCATATTCATTTGTAATAGATACAGGATGTGTTTATTATGCTTCCCGTTCTCAAATCCTCTTTTTGCCTTAAAGGTCAACCCAAACGCTCTGAGGTCAAAAATATAAAAAAAATAGTCCTTTCGATTCTGAAAATAATGATATTTTTTTCGTAATTTTGTGCAGTCTGGTTGGCGAGATATTGCCGTTTGGAAGGTGAAAATCGCTCTCCTGTCAATTCCAGCTGTGACGTCACGGAGGGAAGCCGTCTTGTATTCTCTATGTTAAAGCCTTGAAATTTTATTTTTCACTCTGGTCACTTTACACAGCGACATAAGAGGTAAATATGTACATATTTCTTATGGCATACATTGGTGGATATAACAATGAAAGCAATTTGTTTTTAACGGTATTCTCAATCATTACATATTGTATTATGGTAACATTCAGTGTTATTGGTTAACACATTTCTAATCTAAATTGTTCATATTTACACTTCTTTTGATATAATATTTATTGGAATAATATAAAATTCATATATACATTGATTACTCTGTTCCATTATTAATTTCCTAGAGCATCCATTTTCTGGTGGAGAATTAGTAGTCTATTCACAAAAATATACATATTAAGAGAGGTAGTAACAATTACTATTGTATATACACATTTTATATAGAACTAGCCTCTTATAAACATATTTTACACCATAAATTTGGAGTTTTGATGGAGCTTAATAAATACATGTATATACTAGCAAGTGCATGCAGCGATAACATACGCATTTAATTTGCGGGTAGAAACAATAAAGATAATTAATCATAAGTATTTAAAAAACATGCATGAAATAGAATCATTGTCTAAATATATATCTAACTGTCTTATTTTCTTGGGAACGCCTTTAAGATACAACATATAAAGAGGGCGAGCTTTTTCAGGGTATTGTAGTTTGAGCTGTTTACTAGTTCTCTGTATTTGATTTCACTGCGGTGTGATATATAATACTTTGGTATATATTTGTTTCTCTCTACTGTGAAGGATATACATTCGAAGATATAATGATATTCGTTGCCTATAGATGCACTGTTACAGAGATTACATTTACAGATTACATGTGGTATGTTGGTATAAAGTGACGTGACATCAAAACTGACAAGCATATTATCTGACGTTACATTTCCTGGTAAACAGTCTCTTACATCAATACTGATATTTTTGGTATGTCTACCAAATTACATATTCAGTGTGTGAGACATGCCGGACCGGCAATAATAGGCCTAAAATTGAGATCTTCTGGCAGTAAATCGGTGACATATTGTGCGTTTTGTTGTTCAACAGCTGTTTTATAATTAGTGATTTGTGATTTTGGTAAAATCAAAATTCGTAATATACTGTTGTTCTGATCATGGAGTTAAAATATAGAAGGAGAAACAACTCCGCCAGATCAAAGTGTTCAATGTACGATTCCGCCACAGCAGGGATTCGTCGGATTAGCCTGTGTGTACTTGGGGGATTAAAGCAGGTTCGGTCATGTTCGGCAGTTGTCGGATTCCCGCGCATGCGCCCCATCGACGTCATCAAAGCTGTTATAAGTTGAGTGTATTGGAAATGTGAATTGGTACTTAGCCGCCCGCTGTGCACGCCGCCGGAGATTGTTGAGTTTGACCATGGAGGGAAAGAGAGACCATTTTGACCCAACAGTGATAGGCACATCACTTACATCGTTTCTATTATAAATTATATTTAGGAATTTAAATTTTTCCATGAATAGAAAAAATCTTCAATACTTCGGCGGTACGATACGATCATTGCATGAGTACGGCCGTACGTAATTCATCAAGCTTGACACTTGCTTTATTTGATAATACAGCGCTTGTAAACATCTTTAACAAACTAAGAAATGTAACGTGTAATTAAAATAAAACATTGAGTTGATGGGCTGCGAAATCCGTACGGAAAGCGGCCCTTAAACTGCAATTTCAATCAATCAAAAACTAGATATTCATTCACAAAACAGCGTCTAACATGGCCCATGTTCTTCGAGATACCGACGAAGATGTATTAGATTTGAGCAAGCTTTCGGTCCCCGCACACAAGCGACAGGTTAACCGAAGTTGTTCAACATGCAGGTCCATTTTGCTGCCGTGAGAAAGAATATCTTCGCTGTGCTGAAGGTGTTGCTCTTGGTCAGAAAATTTTGTAAATAAGTTGTCGAACATGTATTTTCAGCTCTTATATATCGAAATTTGAGCAGCACACGCTCACCGTATACAATATAGAGGCCATATTCATTTGTAATAGATACAGGATGTGTTTATTATGCTTCCCGTTCTCAAATCCTCTTTTTGCCTTAAAGGTCAACCCAAACGCTCTGAGGTCAAAAATATAAAAAAAATAGTCCTTTCGATTCTGAAAATAATGATATTTTTTTCGTAATTTTGTGCAGTCTGGTTGGCGAGATATTGCCGTTTGGAAGGTGAAAATCGCTCTCCTGTCAATTCCAGCTGTGACGTCACGGAGGGAAGCCGTCTTGTATTCTCTATGTTAAAGCCTTGAAATTTTATTTTTCACTCTGGTCACTTTACACAGCGACATAAGAGGTAAATATGTACATATTTCTTATGGCATACATTGGTGGATATAACAATGAAAGCAATTTGTTTTTAACGGTATTCTCAATCATTACATATTGTATTATGGTAGCATTCAGTGTTATTGGTTAACACATTTCTAATCTAAATTGTTCATATTTACACTTCTTTTGATATAATATTTATTGGAATAATATAAAATTCATATATACATTGATTACTCTGTTCCATTATTAATTTCCTAGAGCATCCATTTTCTGGTGGAGAATTAGTAGTCTATTCACAAAAATATACATATTAAGAGAGGTAGTAACAATTACTATTGTATATACACATTTTATATAGAACTAGCCTCTTATAAACATATTTTACACCATAAATTTGGAGTTTTGATGGAGCTTAATAAATACATGTATATACTAGCAAGTGCATGCAGCGATAACATACGCATTTAATTTGCGGGTAGAAACAATAAAGATAATTAATCATAAGTATTTAAAAAACATGCATGAAATAGAATCATTGTCTAAATATATATCTAACTGTCTTATTTTCTTGGGAACGCCTTTAAGATACAACATATAAAGAGGGCGAGCTTTTTCAGGGTATTGTAGTTTGAGCTGTTTACTAGTTCTCTGTATTTGATTTCACTGTGGTGTGATATATAATACTTTGGTATATATTTGTTTCTCTCTACTGTGAAGGATATACATTCGAAGATATAATGATATTCGTTGCCTATAGATGCACTGTTACAGAGATTACATTTCCTCTCAGTGCGTTCAATATTTGTCCATCTACCTGTTTCAATTGGAAGCCGGTGATTACACAGTCTGAATTTCGCCATAGTGTAAGAGAATCTAGGCGGTAAGATTGTGAGGTAAGTTTCTAAAGATATATTGTCTTTGTAAAGCAAGTAATTAACACCTTTTGATGATCTCGATACTTCACTAAGCCAGTGTTGTAGGTATTGATCCGTTTGTCTCAATTTGATTTGTTTATTTAACCAGTTTGGATTTTCGATCTTCTGTTCAAGCCATATATTGTTAAATCCTAATTCTGCTTGATAGTTTGTTTTCTCCTTGTAGTAGACGTGCCCAAAAATTTATAGTTCTTCGTTGTATAGTTAGAGATAGTGGGTACCAGCCAAGGTCACCATACAACATAAAATCAGGCGTACATTTCCTGAGATGCAAAATTCTTTTCATGAAATCAGTATGAAGCCTTTTTATCAGGGCGATTTGTTCATACCCCCAGACTTCACATCCATAAAGTAGGAGTGGTAAAACTGTTTGGTCAAATAATGAGAGTTGGAAATCAATAGGTAGATCTAAATTTCTTATCCGTCTATACAATAGGTACAAGGCCTTTTCAGCTCTAGCAACAATGTCCTTTTTTGCACTTGAAAATGAACCGGTTCGGCTGAAAATTATTCCCAGATACTTATAACTATCAGTTACTTGTAGTTTGATGCCCTGTATGAAAAAATCTACATTGCACTTCCTACTGCCGAAAACGATAATGTTACTTTTTTCTATATTTATTTGCAGTTTCCAAATTTCACAGTATACAGAAAATTCATCAAGGGCCTGTTGTAATCCTTCCGCAGTATCAGAAAATATGACAGTGTCATCGGCATATAGCAATGCAATAATTTCGATCGAGAGTATTAAGAAGGGGTCATTATTCTCCAGGCGGATACCCTGGGATTTGCTCAGCAAAAAATCATCTAAATCATTCAAGAATAACGAAAAGAGTAACGGTGACAAGTTCTCTCCTTGTCGGACACCGTTTTGGCACATGAAGTATGGAGAGGTTTGGTTATTGTGCATTACACACGACTTAATGTTATCATACATATTAACAATAATTTGAAATATTTTTCCGGTGATTCCATGGTTGATTATCTTTTTCCATAAGCCTACTCTCCAAACACTATCGAAAGCCTTCTGAAAATCAATGAAGGCACAATACAGTTTCTTTTTCTTTGCCTTTAAACAGTCTATTAATGAGTTTAGAATGAACATGTTATCTATCGTTGAGTAACCTTTTCTAAACCCACTTTGATTTCCATTCAATAAATTATTTGTTTCTAGATATTCAGTCAGGCGATCATTGAGTATTGATGTGAAAAGTTTTCCCATGCAGCTTAGTATAATTATTGGGCGGTAATTTTCAGGAGCTTTCTGATCTCCTTTGTTTTTGTAAATCGGCTTGATTATACCAGTTGTCCACGATTCGGGCAAGAAGCCTCGGTCTAATACAAGATTAAATAACTTATTATATGTTGGGAGAAAAATATCAATTGTTGACTTAATGTATTCGTTTGAGATATCATCTATGCCGGGTGATTTATTATTTTTAAGATGTTTTGTCGCGTTTAAAATTTCCGAATCAGTAATAGGTGTATTTAGAAGAGTATTATCTATATTTAATGTAGGATCATCAGCCGGTGAGTGGGGGTCATCATTCGCATTAATCTCTTTGAAATATTCGTATAGTGTTTCTAAGTCAATTTTAGTATTATCATTGTGATTATTTTCTTTTGTTATACTGTTGAGTAGTTTCCAGTATTCTTTTGGGCTTTTGGAACGCAGATTTCTTATTTTCTTTCTGGCATTTCTTTTGAAATCGTTAATAGATGTATTCATTGTGCGTTTGTAGTCTTTACTATTTTCTATCATATTCCGTTTATTTTGTTCTGATTTCCATCTTCCATATCGTCTTTTTGCCAGGTGATATTTTTTTCTTGCATTCTTGCAAGTGTTATTGAACCAAGGTTTATTGGACGTTTTTTTATACTTCCCTACTGATCGAGGTTTAAAACTGGAACTTGCGCTCGATAAGAAGATTGAGGCTACCTTGTTCGTTATGTCGTTGATATTGTTTTGTGTAACGTTTTCAGGAAGTAGATCGTTTAAGTAAATTGATAGATATTCTAATTGGCCAACATCAATATTATTGACAAAATCTTCTTTGTTTTCATTTTTCCATTGATAAGATACTCTCTCGGCATTTAAGTTCTCATTGATGTAGTAAATTTCGTCGTCTGTTTGGTTATTTTCAGCGGATAGGTTTGTATTACATGTATTTTCGGTCGAGTTTGGTGGACTGAGTGTCAAACAAATGGGGTTGTGTAGGTCTGAGTAAAGGGGGGCAAATGCTAATACTTCAAAGTCGGAAACCAAATGTATTGAAGGTATATTTCCAATTGCGTAGTCTATAGTGGAAATATTGTTAAAAGTAAGTTTTCCGACTCCTTTATCTTTGCCGACTCTACCATTTAGTATAACAAGACTATTCAGTTTACATGATCTCAATAATGTTCTGCCATAACTTTTTACTTGTCCTTTGTCTTGGCTAGTCCTCCTTAAAGGGAGACCCAAATCTAATATTCTGTTAATGTCATTCAAATCATTGGAAGTTTCTTGATCTAAATCATATAAATTGAGTACAAAATCATCTAGTTCAAAAAAATCATCCTCTTCCTTAGTTCTACTAATAAAATCCCCCAGTAAGAAGATGTAATCGGTATTTGTACATTTTTCAGTAATTTCATCTTGGAGATCTTCAAGTAAGTCAGAACCAGAATAGGACGATGATGCTGGTGGTATGTAGACAGATCCAAAATGAATATCTTTGTCTAAGTTGAGATAGTTCGCGGATAGTTTGAACCATTGAATATATTCACATTCTAGAGGGTAGAAATGAATGTATGGGAATAATGATTCTCTAACAAATATTCCCATTCCACCTGATTTACGAGCTACATTTTGTTTTCGATGAGCGGGAGTGAAACGATAACCAGGAATTTGTTCAATAATATCATATTCATCTAACTTGGTTTCGGAACAACATACTATGTCATAATTCGAGACAAGGTTTTTGAATTCTGGATACAGAGTTCGTCGTTTGAGTCCACATACATTTAGAGCAACAATTTTCAAATCAGATTTTACCGGTACTTGCGATACTGACTGGCAGTCGTCGAACAAAGGAGTTGGACCAGAGCGACACCCCTAGTCGGTTCCCCCCCTTTGCTGGTCGAATGTCGGGCGGTTGTCACGGTTGTAATGCCGGTTATCCCTTCCATCTTGGCCATTGCCACGGTAGTAGTGCCGATCCTCACGTGCATCTTGGCTCGGGTAAACGCGTCTGCCTTCCACAAAGAGCTTGACGACTAGGCGAGCCTGTTTCCCCTCACTTTTGGCCTTCCTCAGTAGGGGGTAAAGTGGTTTCCTCCTTTCGGATATCTCGGATGGGAACTGTTCGCTCATTCGAATCTCAGAGTCGCGTAACTTTGGACCGGAATACTTCACCAACTCTCTGCCCTTGAAGGAAGTGAATCTGGCCACAATGGGTCGCGGCCCTCGTCTGTTGCTTCCAAAGCGATGAACTCTCTCGAATGATATTTCTTTGTTGATTTCAAGCTTTTCTTTGATTAAGGCTTTAATTACATCTTCTGGCTCTTCTGGGGATTTTTCGGCTATACCGAAAAATACAAGGTTTTCTCGCATGCTTCGACATTTGAGATCCAAAATTTCTTCCTTCAATGCTGCATTCTCGGTCGTGAGGTCTGAAATTTCATTTTTGGCATCATTTATTGCTCCCTGGAGTTTGACCAACTGCACCCTGATATCTCGGATGTCTTTTGTTTGCTCAGTTTGTCGTTTTGATATGTCATCGTAGTTTTTACTTATGTATTCAGTTGTTTTTTCTACTACTGCCGGTTTCTCTTCTGATGCTGTGACTCGGTCGTTAATTTTCACCATGGTAGCGTTCATTATTGTTAATGTCTTCTCGAATTGGTCCAGTTTGTCAATTTTCTTCATTGATAGCTCCATGCTGCTTAGCCGACTTACAATATCCTGTATTTGATACATTGATATTGGTACAACATTAGGTGTATACCACAGTCGTAAGTAGCTGCTGATTTCTGGAGATTTTCGGAGTATCGGGGCATCATTTGTTAAATATGCCGCGACGTTATGTAGTGGGAGGTTGCAGTTTTACTACAGATGACGGTGTTAGTATTCATTTGTGGCCTAAAGACGAGAAAATCGCTGCAAATTGGACGAAATTTGTACGCAACACGAGAGTGTGGAAAGAGGGCCCGAGCCAGTACTCGTATAATTTGCTCGGCACATTTTGACAGAAATTAGACATCATTCGAGGACATCTACAGCGTAGCAGTTGAATTCGGGTACAAACCAAAACTAAAGAGAACAGCTATTCCAACTATCAAACCTAAGAACAATCAGAATGTGACGGCAAAGAAATCGGATAAGGAGAATCTATCACGGACATCGGCTGAACGAACCTAGCCTGCAAGCGAGGCCTCGGGCAGGGATGCGGCTGTACATGCCCTGCTCGCTCTCGCGTGGCATTTGTTGCTTGAGCACCTACAGGTTAGACTGGATGAGTCTCTATTTCATATATGTTATTTAATAATAATAAAATGATCTTTCATAAATATATATACGTTTGAAAAGTAAATAAATAAAAAAACACCAATTGGAGTGAATGCCTGTAGATACAGAAGTGATAATAATACTTTCTTAATCCCTTGACATTTGAGATTGTGGGAATATCATTCGATTTCAATTTAATTGAGGTAATTTGTCGAAAATTGAGCAAATGTGAATGCCGATCCACTCACCACGGCTTACTTTTCGTCATAAATGTCCAAAGTTTTTTTTATCAAACTATATAATTCTGAAATTGGTATTTCATGGGGATTATGGGAAAACAAACAAAATTCAAATCGGACGTATATCAGTAGAGTTATCAACAGTTTACTGTCCATACTGCCGAATCCCGGAGTTTTCCCTTCGAAAAGGCTGTCTCGGGCATTAACAACAATAACAACACAGATGTTCTCGTTCTTTACATCACAGAATCGTTCTACATTCAATACAGTTTGAAATATATGGACATTTGTCTTATAGATGACGATAATAAGGTTTCCAGTCAAGTTGCATACCAATCTGTATTCAACAAACGACCTCTCCGAATCCTGTCGTCGTTGAGTTCCACGTTGTCAGAGTGGTTGTCACTGTCAGAATCGGAGCCGTACGGCTCAAATTGATAGGGCTGAATTCCGCCGTTGGTCTGCAAACAACTGTTAATTTGCCCGTCATCAACCTTCTCTATGTCTATTTCATCTTCTTGGCGAAAAATATTTCCATCTAAGCAGCTGATATCGCTCGAATCGACATCTGAACCGGAGCTCTGATTGCACTCGCTTTCCATGTTATCCGCTCTTTTTTCTCAGGCAACTTCCCTGCGTGACGTCATCAACCCAGCTGTGAAAGTGTGAAAAAGCCCACTTTGCTCTCATATTACGTGTGTTTCTGATCAGATTAGAATTTTTTCAATATTTTTTTCATACAAAGTGAAGTATGAACTATGATTTTTAAGGATTTTTAGACCAAAAAAAAATCCGTTTGGGTTGACCTTTAATAATTGGGTAGAAATTATTTTTACTCACCAGGGAACCACCAGTGTGAATTGTACTGTTGCGCTTACCGTTCCTCGTTTTCGTTAACGAGATTGTTTATTTTAGCATAATATGTTTACTTGATCTCAAGCTTTTTAAGTTAGTATAACCATGGAGTTCAATAAGTCTTATTTAACTCAATGGTATAACGTAATTAGAATACAATGAACTGTTGATATTCATCAGCCTATATAATAGCTTTAATACCGATGCCCGTCAAGAACCCCATCGGGCCAGAAGTGATCTTCAATACACACGTACTGAAGATCAATTAGCGATTAGCAAGCAGGGGGTAAAACGGCCTTGGCTGACTCATTAGTTAATAGCTTTGAGGCAGCGCAAAAGCGAAAAAAGGCTAATTTAGTGTTTACAATATTGCATTTTATCCAAATTCAGGCTTCCGGTCCCTAAAATGGTCAAGACTGATGTGTACTCTTTTATTTGGTTCATTTTTGAAATGCGGAAATTCTGTTAATTCGGCAGTGAAAATGATGTATTTTCTGTTCGTGGCAAAATTGCCCATGTATTTTAAATGGGGTTTTTGAGAATTTTTCTATCGTTTATTTTATTCGCTAGTGCAACCGGTCCCTCATGTGCTATTCGTTTCCACATTCGCTGTACTTATACCAAGTTCCCTGCAAATTTTTGTCTTGTTGAGAAATGCGGAAATTGTAGAAAAACGATAAAATATACAAAACGACAGTATAATTCCAAAGTCGTGTAACTAGGCTATGAATGGTCATATTCTGATCAATGAAATATGCTCATATTCAGTATGATTTCAAATTGCCTAATATTTGTGTTGCGCATAATTAATGCATCGTTATTTTTACGTAGAACTACTGCGCATTTTTAATTTCAACTTCCGTTGATGTTTTTCTGCGGCGAATAAGAACCAACGACTCGGTTGGCGGAATCATACATTGAACATCAAACGGACAGATCGTGACTGACGGCCATTCAGAATACAATAGCTCTGCGGGCGACCTCACGGGTCAGCGACCCGCGGCTGGCTGAGTTGTTTCTCCTTCTATATTTTAACTCCATGTTCTGATTTAGTTAGCACGTGGCTATGCTGTAGAGCTAAATTGTGTAGTTTGGAAAAGATTTGTTTGTCATTGTTATCCGATGACTGCAAGTGTTTTTATCGAGAAGAGTTAAAATTATTTACGGTTGGCTTGGCGGGTTATAATCCATTATAACCACAGCACCTCCCTTGTCGGTTTCCTTAATGAGGACACTGCTATTGTGTGAAAGTTTTGCAGTGCTATTCGCCGTTTGAGGTCTACAATATGTTTGATACATAATGTTCTCTACCAAGTGGTTGTTTAGCTAGGTTGTCCAAAAACTGATCTAAATGTCTGTCTGACCCTTTAATAATAATAATAATAACTTTATTTCCTCTGGGTAACTTAATTAGCATAAAAGCTAGTCTTCCTTAAGGCCCAGGCAGAGTTAGTAAAATTTAGTAAAAACAAATATATATATATAAAAAATGGACACATACATACATGCATACCTACATACATTAACACAACCTAAAATCTGTCACAAACGCACAATTGTATATTGCACGCACAATATGTTATTTTATGAACAATTATCTGTTGTAAAAAAACTGAATGCGTTTCTAAAATCTGATATCCTCTAAAAATTTTGATTTCAATAGTTGCCGTTTAAAAATTATGATAATATACATAATAACGGCTTTGTGAAAGTTAATCCTTTGTTTCACGGAAATCCATCGTAAATCTTTGAAAAGTTCCGAGGTCGGTGTTCTAGGTGGGGTTTTATGCATAATTCTGGCTGCCCGCTTTTGTATTTTACCAGTCTGTTGATTGTCCCAGCGTCTGCATTATCCCAAATGACGTCACAATAATCAAAATTTGGCAAAATGATTGCGTTATAAAGCATTTTTAAAGTATCTAAAGGAACATTATTTATCTTAATTTATACAAGTACAGTTTTCGCGAGATCTTATTACACAATATGGTCATGTGCTGCTGAATCGTGAGATGTTTGTCAAATGTTACTCCTAGTACTTTTGCTTGGTGTGCTCTTTCGATTGACGCTTCATCAATATAGATAGGGAGATACTAGATACATCCAGTACTCGTCGCGTACGTATAATCACATAAACTGTTTTTAACGTATTCAATAGAAGTTTGTTTCTCTTCATCCACACTGATAATATATCAAGATCAGACTGCGCTTTACAGACAGCCGTTTGTAACGACTTATCAGAAACGTGTATACTGGTGTCATCAGCAAAAATATTAACCGACGACAGAAAAGTCATTGACGAATGTTAGAAACATCAGAGGGCCAAGAATAGATCTTTGCGGTGTGCCAATATTTATGGATTCAGATTCTGTGACAGATGTTTCGATAGAAACACATCGTCTTCTATCTGAAAGATAAGACTCAAACCAACAATATAGCTTACGTCTAACTCCAGCGGCATACAGTTTCTTTAGACGGATGGAATGGTCTACCGTATCAAAGGCCTTTTTAAGGTCTATAAAGACCGCTAGACAGACTTTACCACTATCGAGACTTTGAAGAAACTCGTCGTACAATTTCATTAAGGCCGTAGCAGTTGAATGACCCTGGCGAAAGCCAGACTGACATGACGTAAACCATTTCTTGGGTTCTAAGAAACTGTATACACTGCGTTCAATAACTTTGCTAACTATCGAAAGAACTGAGATTGGACGGTAGTTGCTCAAATCGGTTTTTGCTCCTGACTTATACAGTGGGAAAACCTTAGCGGTCTTCCAGTCAGTTGGAACAATTCCTGTTCGCAACGATGTGTTAAAGACATATGTTAACGGAGGCAAAAATAGCGGGACATGAAACTTTTAGTAAATGGACAATAATGCCATCCAGTCCAGTTGCTTTAGAGTCGGACATCGCGTTAATGCAGCATACTATGATCTGCTTCCACCAAGTTGCTCGTTTGAGATTCAGCCAAAGTTTGTCCGATGCGCGAAAAATATTTGTTGAACTCCATAGACATATCGTCAGTTTCGTTGATTTCGCGATCGTCTATAATCAGCTTAGGTGGTACCATTGAGGTTTTACCTGGGAGCAAGTTTCTCAATGTTTTCCATAGCGATTTAGGGTTAGACTTATTCTCTTCAATAGCCCTACAATATAGTTCCTTTGCTTTTTATATAAGCCGTGCCAACTTTCTTCCTTCGTTGATTCAAATTTTCTTAGTGAATAGTCTCTCCTGTGTATTGCATTTAGAATGTCATCGTTTATCCAAGGAACGGATGATTGTATTACTCTGCGATGACTCAAAGGGGCATGCTTGTCTACAATTTGAAAGAACAGTTTCTTCCAAGCATCTCATGTATCGTTGGGGTCCGAAAAACTTTCGATCACCGACCATGGGGCTTCAGAGACGACTGCGATATAATCTGATAACACAATTTTTTTTTAAACGACGGTAAGAAACCGTTACATGACTATCGGCTTTGGAAATACCGCCACGAAGTCTGCGAACAGTATATATAAGGCGGTGGTCAGAGAGGCCAACACTGGCAACACCAGAACAAGGGAAGTTTGTGGTGTCATTTACATAAATATGATCCAGTAATTTCTCAATCTCATCGGTGATTCGTGTTGGTTCCTTTATCAGTTGATCATATTGAAAATCGTTCATCACTTCGAGAAAGTCTTCCTCGCCCGAGCCTTCTGTCAGATTATAATTGAAATCATCCACAATAATTGATTCAGAATTAGGCGGAATTATTTCTAACAGTTGGGTAAAAGAGTCATAAAAATCGGATCTGTCAGGAGGACGGTAAACACAGGTCGCGATAATAGGTTTTGTGTTTTTGAAACGTATTTCGGCACTGACGGTTTCCATGTCGTCGATAACCAAGTCCTTCCTTGCAATGCTCTTCAGGGTCTTAGAAATATAAATTAGGACGCCTCCACCTCTACGTCCGTCATCGCGGTCATTCCGTATCAGGTCATACCCACCAACTTCTAAATCGTCATCAGAATGCTTATCCTCGGTGGTCCACGATTCACCGATAGCGAACACGTCAAACTTGTGCACTGACAATAGAAGCTTCACTTGGTCAAGTTTATACGGAAGCATAGATAGGACATGGGTGAAAATTATTTTTCCGTCCACGAAATTATCTCCGACCCGGAGATACATCTCCGACCCAGAGCTAATTATCTCCGACCCGGAGATACATCTCCGACCCAGAGATAATTATCTCCGACCCGGAGATAATTATCTCCGATCCCGAGATACATCTCCGACCCGGAGATAATTATCTCCGACCCCGAGATACATCTCCGACCCTGAGATAATTATCTCCGACCCGGAGATACATCTCCGACCCCGAGATACATCTCCGACCCAGAGATAATTATCTCCGACCCAGAGATAATTATCTCCGACCCGGAGATAATTATCTCCGACCCGGAGATACATCTCCGACCCCGAGATACATCTCCGACCCGGAGATAATTATCTCCGACCCCGAGATACATCTCCGACCCGGAGATAATTGACCAATGGTGATGTAGCAATCGTTACCGCCATTTTTATATGTGTGAGGTATGGAAAGTCACGTACGCTAGGTTATAAAAAGTCTTCAATTTCTTAAAATAACAAACTAGCGGGTAACAAATCTTATGTGTGAATGATTTCATAAGAAGTTTTTGTTCGAACATGTAGTGTATGTTGTCTTGGACGTTAGTAGTATACAAAGGGCATAAGTCCCTTCCGTGACCTTTGACCTCTGAGGTCAATGAGGTTCCATTTGCTTCCTATATAATTTGTATTACGGAATTGATGCATCATGGAATAGAGTGCACTCAGAGGTAAAATAGGCTCAATATGCGCTTTATATGCGCAGGTGTTTTCTACGCAAGTGTGACGTCATGTATGACATCACTTCCAGTGTGCGTGAATCGGGCGTGACTCGACATTTTTAGATTTGTTCTTCATCATGGGAACTTGTGCGCAAGTGATGACGTCACTTCCAGTGTGCGTGAATCAGGCGTGATTGGGTCATGTTTAGACTTGTACTGGCACATTCCTTATGGGTTTATTTCCATTCATCCGGGTCTTTGTTTACATCCGGGACTGTCTTCGCGTGACTCCAGTGGATGATGTTTAGACCTGTACTGACTCATCCCTCATCGGATTTTTTTTGCATTCATCTGGGTCCTTGTCTACACCCGGGTTTTCCCAGTGGTTTATTTCCATCCGGGTACTCATCTACCATTTGCGTCCTTCTATCTGGGTTTTTCCCTGTTGTACAACATTTGGTTTACCATCCGGGTCCTTATAAAATGAGGATTTGTCCCCGAAAATATAAAAAGCGGAACACGGACTTTACCCGTACAATAGGTAAAACCACTATCAACCATATCCAAAAGGGGTAATATCGGTCACCCCGGATTATCGGGGCCTGTCTATCAAGTCATGAGTAGGTGTATGTAAAATGAAGATTTGTTCCCGAAAATATAAAAAAGCGGAACACGGACTTTACCTCCACAATAGGGGAAAATTCCCTATCAACCATGTCCAAAAGGGCTAATATCGGTCCCCCGGGTTTATCGGGGCCTGCCTATGAAGTCATGGGTGGGTGCATGTAAAAGTTTCTCCAGAAAAAAATATATCTCTCCATACCCCACCGCATACAAAAATGGCGGTAACGATTGCTGCAACACCATTGGTCAATTATCTCCGGGTCGGAGATGTATCTCCGGGTCGGAGATAATTATCTCCGGGTCGGAGATGTATCTCGGGGTCGGAGATAATTATCTCCGGGTCGGAGATGTATCTCCGGGTCGGAGATGTATCTCGGGGTCGGAGATAATTATCTCCGGGTCGGAGATGTATCTCGGGGTCGGAGATAATTATCTCCGGGTCGGAGATGTATCTCGGGGTCGGAGATAATTATCTCCGGGTCGGAGATAATTTCGTGAACGGAAAAATAATTTTCACCCATGTCCTATCTATGCTTCCGTAAGTTTATGATAAAGGCTGCGGATATTTAAATGGGCTATACGGATGCCTCGAGGCAGTTCGGGGATATTGAAGAGCTTTCCGGTATTCACGGGGAAGGTATTGCCGTTCCCAAACGGATCAGTTTCAAGTCGGTCCATTTCAGTGGCAAAGAGCGAGCGGTCATAATTAAATGGCACACACTTTTCACAATGCCATTCACCAAAACCTTGCCAGATATCAGCCAGTAAATGTATATTCATATCTACACATGTCAGATGGGACTTTTCCTTACATGTGGCACAAACTACATGTATGTCAGACTGAAACAGTTCCACATTTCCAGCGCATACGTCACAAGGTCCAGGGCATAACTCAATATCCCCACTCAATAATAGGGTCAACATAGTCAGGTACAAGGTGACACTGTTCTTGCATGGTCGGCCTGTACTATGCATGCTCTTACCTGTAGACGTGTACAGCTCACGACTCGTCAAACGATAGATTTAAGTAATTCCAGAGTATGTAATCCTTCCGTTTTCACGGTCTGTCAATATTTCACCAACTGGATCAAGTGTGTCAACGTTGTAGTTATCGTCATTGGTGGACCCACATTTGGGATAAAAGCGGCATAAAATACTAAAAATGTAGAGATCTGAAACAACTCCACCAGAGCCGGCGGCCATTTTTTAAAATTTCCTTTTGGGGGTTCATCGTGAGACTTGTTATGCACGAGAGATAAATTGTTTGAATCAGGTGCTACGGATTGGTGACGAAATTCGGGAAGTTACACCATTTTTACTAAACTCCCAAATATCTTTATCCAACTCAGAATGATGTTTTGATGGAGTTGGTGTGAACTTCAGACCAATCATTAGAATGCTTGGGCAATTTGAATTGTTCTGTCTGAATCGCCCCCGATATCGGGGCTGGCGTTGGTTAAAACATGATTGTCTGTATTACTCTGGGATACATTTGCAGGGGGAGGAGGGGGGGGGTGTGCTCCCCCCAGGTCAAGTCATTCCATTACGCCCTCAAGTCTCATTTACATACCAATTTAGTACCAGACTCCAAAATCGTTGAAGCGAAATATCTTAACAACCATTAGGAATATTTTCAGGAAATAAACTTCCAAAAATTTCAGGAAAAATATGGTAGCTACATATCTCTCCCCAAGTTTCAATTTACCATTTTGGTTCCCCTTTAATCGGTCACCTGTGGTTAAGCGGTTTTTTCTTTTTCTTTTTTTATTGAAAAGAATTTTACATGCATATATTGATTATGAAGAAAATAATATACAATGCTTTGCATTGCATCCCATCTGAGGATCCGAATTTACGAGAAAACCTGTAGCGTTTATTTCTCCAAGTGAGAATATTTTGGAGGGTAAATATTTGCTTAAGTCATTCCGTATCAGGTCATACCCACTGACTTCTAAATCGTCATCAGAATGCTTATCCTCGGTGGTCCAGGATTCACCGATAGCGAACACGTCAAACTTGTGCACTGACTATAGAAGCTTCACTTGGTCAAGTTTATGATAAAGGCTGCGGATATTTAAATGAGCTATTCGGAGGCCTCGAGGCAGTTCCGGTATATTGAAGAGCTGTCCGGTATTCATGGGGAAGGTATTGCCGTTCCCAAACGAATCAGTTTCAAATAGGTCCATTTCAGTGGCAAAGAGCGAGCGGTCAAAATTAAACTTACAAGCGTCTGGTCCGTCATTCATAATTCAGCCGTCAATGGCACACACTTTTTACAATGCCATTCACCAAAACCTTGCCAGTTATCAGCCAGTAAATGTATATTCATATCTACCCATGTCAGATGGGACTTTTCCTTACATGTGGCACAAACTATGTCAGACTGAAACAATTCCACATTTCCAGCGCATACATCACAAGGTCCAGGGCATAACTCAGTATCCCCACTCAATAATAGGATCAACATAGTCAGTCAGGTACAAGGTGACACTGTTCTTGCATGGTCGGCCTGTACTATGCATGCTTTCACCTGCAGACAGGTACAGCTCACGACTCGTCAAACGATAGATTTCAGTAATTCCAGAATATGTAATCCTTCCGTTTTCACGGTCTGTCAATATTTCACCAACTGGATCAAGTGTGTCAACGTTGTAGTTATGGTCATTGGTGGACCCACATTTTGGATAAAATCGGCATAAAATACTAAAAATGTAGTGATCTAAAACAACTCCACCAGAGCCGGCGGCCATTTTTTTTTAATTTCCTTTTGGGGGTTCATCGTGAGACTTGTTATGCACGAACGATAAATTGTTTGAATCAGGTGCTACGGATTGGTGACGCAATTCGCGAAGTCTGAAATTTTTGCTAAACTCCCAAATATCTTTATCCAACTCAGAATGATATTTTGATGGAGTTGGTGTGAACTTCAGACCAATCATTAGACTGCCTGGGTAATTTGAATTGTTCTGTCTGAATCGCCCCCGATATCGGAGCTGGCGTTGGTTAAAAAATGATTGTCTGTATTACTCCAGGATACATTTGCATGTCTATCAGGGGGAGGGGGGGGGAAGCGGAATGTGCCCCACCAGTTCAAATACCAGAAAAAATATGGTAGCTACATATCTCTCCCCCAGTTTCAATTTACCATTTGGGTTCCCCTTTAATCGGTCACCTGTGGATAAGCGTTTTTTTCTTTTTATTTTTTTATTGAAAAGAATGTTACATGCATATATTGATTATGAAGAAAATAATATACAATGCTTTGCATTGCATCCCATCTGAGGATCCGAATTTACGAGAAAACCTGTAGCGTTTATTTCTCGAAGAGAGAATATTTTGGAGGGTAAATGTTTGCTTAAGTTAAAATTTGTCCCTCAAAATCTTATTAGTAATGACAGCTCTATTTATAGAAACCAATGGGATTTCTGGAAATTTGACCTGGATGTTTTGAAGAAGAGATAAGAAAAAGACATATGCAAGTAGCTGTGAGAAAGTTTGACCAAATGCATGGGGTAGGGGTGGGGGACTGGAAGGCAATTACCATATAAAACTACCACTTGATCGACGTTCTTCATATCTTCCTCATATAAATTGGAGCTCAATCCGTCATTTAAGGAATGAAATTTTCAACTTTCTGAAATTAAGACTAGAGATTTTTCTCGCCATATTTCCCCAAAAGAACTACATTGAACTGTTCCAGACCGACTGCATCTCCATATACAAACAGGCGTGATAACGAAGATCTTATTATGTAGTCCCACTGATCTACAGTAGACCCTACTGAAATTAAGACTGCTTTATGATATGCATGGTCAGACTATTTGATAACGCTGATACTTCGTTCAAGTACTTGATATATAAAGAAATTGTTGTCAGCTTTGAAAGGTTTCTACAGTTTTTGCGAATCATGATATATAATTAGATGGGTGTCGTTTTTCTTGCGCGAAAATGACCATAAACTTTACTACATTATTGACATGTAATGACCCGACGTCAGCCCCAAATTTAGGGATATTTAATTATCACATCAGACCGGACAAAGGCAAAGTGATAAATCTGTATCGTACAAAAACTTATATGCTAAGATATTGTGATGTGAGAAATAAAGTATCATACTCGGAGTATATTAAAACTTGTAAGAGAAAAATAATAAATGACACTCGTAGTGATAATCTATACATTACTGTCGGAATGTTTCGTGTATATTCGGGAATATAAATTCCAGCCCTATCACTCAGCAGGAGTCAAGCCTATAATCAACCATACGTGTAAAATAAGTTTTTGTTCATAAAACAATTCATTTTAAATATTTGGATTGTGAGAATTGAGTGAGTCATAAAAAAAGAGTTGTGGTTATAGTCACGGCTTATTCCGATATCAGATCTGAAACATTTTTTGTTCAAATTTGTTAACTATATTTCGAAATACTCATTAATTTACCCTGCTTGAACCTTCGTGTGTTTAAGTAATAAATACCTTGGATGGTTTTGTAGTAGCTGGTCCCGGGGGACAAATCACCATCATCTGGGTCGAAGAAGATCACTCCATGAGTCTGACATATCTTGTTACCAGGGTGGTAAAAGAACGACATACATTCTTCATCCTCTAAACACTGGATGTGACAATGCAATAGATCCTTGTCCAATGTTCTTTTCCTGGGAAATGTTGACATGCTTTTTCCGTCGAATTCTTCAACAACTCTAGACGTAAGTTGCCTTGACATAAGTCCGGAAACAGAACCAATATAGAAAATCAGAGATATTCCAAAGAGGTGAAAGAGAAACATCTCCATCGTAGAATGCGTGGATTCTGCTGCTGCGAATCCTCGGAAAGCGCGTTTATAGATTTGAATGTGCCAAGTTCCATCTCATGGCAATAACGCAAAATGTTGACGTTGCCAATGACGCCCAGTTTAAGACAACTTTCGACATAACAGCACGCACACACGTCCTATTGAGTAACGACCTCACAGAGGTATCAACGAATATACGTTGAATAGATATCTGCCCAGTGAAATATCGGTATGTGTTATAAACTGAAGACGGCTTAATTTACGCGATATTCTTAAAGGGAACGTAAACTCTGGTGGACGTGCGTGGTCAGTTAAAGCTTTTCCCTCATAGAATCCAAATCGTGTATCAGATATTTTTTGCCTTTTTTTTAAAGCAGTACTAAACGTTTTAACTTCGCTACACTGGAACAACATTGAAGCTTCCATGTTTGAAGAATAGTGACTTCAGCGTACACTAGTTCTTCTGCCTCTGGAGGTAAACACGCGTAAATTGGCAGAGGTGCATTATTCGAAACTGTAGATAACAAACATGAACGAGGATGATAGTGCGACGTGTCGGGATTACCTGGCACATTGTGACAGCCAAATGCAGAGCAGCCCGGCATGGTAGAATATCTGCTAGAATCAGCCATATTCTACATCAAAACTAATCTATAACATTGCATCTGTCAGTCGGGGAACGGAGAAGTGCATAAAGAACGACCATGTGCGGCCATGTTATCTCGGCGTAGAGAATGTCCGATGACGTAGGAGATTATCGGCACGACTGAATTTTACGCTTAAAATCTTGCCCAAAATAAACATGGCGCCGCCCTCAAGAAATTCCAATCACAGTATTTTCTATGTTTGCGTATTTCTCATTCATTGAAAAGAAATGGGGAAAAATATTTGTCACGATTGTTTTAATCTATAGGGAACTGTATAATTCCCACGGTGCTTTATCACAGAGTTTACGTTCCCTTTAATAAAGTCTGTGAAATTTAAATTGGTCTTCTACTTTGGAACTTTTCAAAAATCAATAATTAAGTCTGCATAACTTTTCTTTTTGGCGGTGTGTGTAACAAACCAATCTATACGAAATGAGCCCTATAACTATGTGATAATGATAATATATCACACTTGAAATAACTTTGTAATTATCTCTATATAAAACTAACCCACACTAACCGTTCGTAAAATAACCATTGAGCACGCCTATGAAAACATTATTTCTTAAATAGTATAGTTTTATATGGAGATACATGTAATTACAAAGTTATTTCAAGTGTGATACATTATCACTATTTCTATTCTATTACACTACTAAAATTGATTATCAACAAAGATTATAATGAAAGGTTGAAAACATATTTTTTTTAAACTCGTCCATTGATATTGGCACGATGCTTCCGTCTCGTTTGGCATCGTGCCAATGTGTGTGGACGAGTTATGTGGTCTCTCAAATGCAGAGTTATTCTGTCAGTTGAGCCAGGCTATGTGGTCCATACTTGCATTTATGTCTATTTGTGTCGAATTTCACGATGAATACAGCAGGTAAACTTGAGATGTTATAGACACAAGTGTTAGGAAAGTGCCCCCTATATATTTTCCCTACCGCTAAGGCTACAGTGCTGAAACTTACCACACTATATATTTGGTCAAGGTCAAGCTCTACAAGAAAATGTAAAACAATCCAAGATGGCCGCCATGATGACGTAACTGTGACGTCATTTTCGAATGGAGCATTTTTGGACGATTTTTCGGTCAGAATTTTCGAATTTTTTGTTTTTGTTTTTGCTTCGCAAAAACTGCATGATAAATTAGTAAATAATAATCTGATATGAAATAAAATAGGTTTTGCCCACTTTTCCGTACAGAAAAGCACAATTTTTGAAGAAATATGACGAAAAGATCACTTTTTCTGGTACCCCACATGGCCGCCATTTTGAATTTGCCCATGATCCTCTGCTGGTGAGGTTATGCAAATAGGCTCAAAATGACCCCATTATGATAACCTACAACGTCAGAAAGTTTCAGCTCTCCATTTTTGAGAATTCCGGAGATATCGCAGAAAGTTTGGTAGGGGGGGCATTTTGCCCCCCCCCCCCCTCCCCCAGGTCTGGTAGGGTTAATGGGGGAAGGGAGAGAGAGGGAAGAAATCAGAGAGTGTTTGTTGGTGATGCTAAGACATATGGTTTCAGTAAATGCATAGGATCTCGTTGAATCAACATCCTGAATTTTTGCGTAATTTTTGAAGAAATATAGCGAAAACATCACTTTTCAGGTACCCCACATCGCCGCCGTTTTGAATTTACCCATGATCCTCTGCTCGGTTCCGGAGATACGAGCAAAAAAAAACCAACAGGGGGGAGGGGGGGGGGGGGAAAGTGCCCCCACCCCCAGGCCAGGTAGGGTTAATGTATTCGTGATCGAGTTCAGATGCCACATGAAGTAATAGAGTGTGTGTCGCAGACATCCCTTGCCCAGTGAAATTGCCGGATGATAAACCACACACCGTCACGACCGTACACGGTGTTATTGACCTTTACGCCAGTAAACACGAATACAGTATACCGTCTCCCTATGCAATTGAGTTCAGGTACAAGAAACAACCGTATTGGAGTCTCGTGTGGAGAGAATTACACTAAGCGTATTTCAAGCGATAAAATTTATGCGGATGTAGTTTTTGAATCTGACAACCTAACTGCGTAACTCTGGCAAAGGACCATTTATTTTTGCTGAGCGTATCTGCGTCTGACCCTTTCTCTTTCGCTCAGAGTAATTGCATAACACCGGCTATAGACCTCTCTTTTTCTGAGAGCGTAACTGCGTAATTTAACCCTATCTGGCCTGAGGGGGGGGGGGCCGAAATGGCTCCCCCCCTACCAAACTTTCTGCGCTATCTCCGGAACGACGGAAAACGGAGAGCTAAAACTCCTTGACTTTTTAGTTTACTATATTGGGGTCATTTTGAGTCTATTTGCATAACCCCCCGAGCAGAGGATCATGGGTAAATTCAAGATGGTGGCCACGTGGGGTACCAGAAAAGTGATGTTTTTGTCATATTTCTTCAAAATTTCTGCTTTTCCGCAATGAAAAGTGGGTAAAAACTATTTTATTTCACATCACATTAATATTCACTAATTTATCATGCAGTTTTTGTGGAGAAATTGCATAAATAAAAAAATCGGAAAATCCGACCGAACAATCGACCAACAAATGTCGTTTTCCAGAATGACGTCACTGTGACGTCATCAAATCGGCCATCTTGGATTTTTTTTACATTTTCTGGTAGAGCTTGACCCAAGGGTATAGTGTGGTAAGTTTCAGTCTCCTAGCTCAAGGGGTAAGAAAAATAATTAGGGGGGCCATTTCGGCTCCCCTCCCAGGCCAGGATAGGGCCCAAAAAGCCCAGGACAGATAGGGTTAATCAGATTAACACAGTTACGCTAAACAAAAGAGAAAAGGTCTGACGAATTACGCAGTTACGCTGAGCAAAAATAAATGATCCATCGCCGAAATAACGCAGTTACGCGGTCTGAATGAGAGGTCCATAGCTGGAGTTACGCAGTTACGCTGAGCAAAAGAGAAAGGTTCCAACAGTTGAGCAGTTACGCTCTCAGGAAAATAGGTTTTAGTCCGAGTTACGCGATTACGCTAAGCAAAAGAGAAAGCGTCTGACAAAGTTACGCAGTGACGCTAAGGAAAAATAAATATTCCATCGCCGAAGTTACGCAGTTACGCTGTCCGAAAATGAGCTAAAGCTGGAGTTACGCAGTTACGCTCTCAAGAGAAGAGGTTTTAGCCCGAGTTACGCAGTTACGCTAAGCAAAAGAAATAGGGTCTGACGATTTTGGCCATTTACGCTGAGCAAAAATAAATGGTCCATCCCCGAAGTTACACAGTTACGCTGTTTCGCTGAGCGAAAGAGAAAGGTCTGACGAAGTTCTGCACTTACGCTCTCAGAAACACTGGTTTATAGTAGGAGTTCCGCTAAGCAAAGGTGAAAGGGTCTGACGAATTTACGCAGTTATGCTCTCAGGAAAACTGGTTTATAGCTGGAATTACGCGGTTACGCAAAGAGAAAGGGTGTGACGAAGTTACGCAGTTATGTTCTGAGAAAAGAGCTTTATAACCGGTGTTACGCAGTTACACTAAGCAAATGAGAAAAGCTCTGACGAAGTTACGAAGTTACACTGAGCAAAAATAAATTATCAATAGCCGAAGTTACGCAGTTACGCTGTCCGAAACAGAGGTCTATGGTCCATCACTGGAGTTACACAGTTACGCTGACAAAAAGGGAAATTCTCTGACGAAGTAACACAGTTATTCTGAGTAAAGAGACACAGAATACCTCGTGTGTTACTACATAGGCAAGAATATACTACAATTGTAAGATTGAGCTCAAGTCCACTGTATATCAGGCTTGCCATCTCCCTGTGCATGTATGCTCCACTCTCTCGTGACTTCTTACATGAAAGAATGACCCATACACAGCCAAACTTTCACCAACCAGTACCGGTCAGTTCTGTACCAATCGGTACCGTTCAGTTACCTGTTGGAAATCTCTAGGTAACTCGTTGGTACTGCACGGAAATTTTAGGCTTGGTACCGTCACGTCCTGACTGAACAGTACCGTGCAGTTACCAATCAGTCATCACTTGGTGATATATGCCAGGTTCTTTCCAGTTACCTACCAGTAACTTGATTTGTAACCAATTGGTAGCCATAACGATCCCAACTTTGCAGTACCATGCAGTTCTGACTTGAAGGCTACTGGTCAGTTACTGGTTGGTAACCAATAGATTGTACCACAAATACAATGTGTGGTAATTGCCCGGTGACCAGTTGGTATTGTTCAGTTACTGATTGGTGACCAACTTGACAACTGAACAGTACCACAAGGGGACCTTTCCTACCAGTACCAACCAGTACCACAAGGGGACCTTTCCTATCAGTACCTACCAGTACTAAGAGGTACTGGCAGGTAAGCAGAAATTGGTTGGTAGCCGTTCAGTAACTGAGCTGTAACCAATCAAGGTACCGGTACTGAAGTGTTACTGCATTGTTACCAACAGGTACCAAGTGTGGAAAATTGGGATGGTAACACAGCGGCAACTCATTGGTAACTGATTGGTAACTGCATGGTAGCCAATCAGTAGAAAATTCATAGGATTCAATGGATGAGCAATCAGTACCCGGCTGGTTACCGGTTGGTACTGATCAGTTGAAAACTGAACGGTTCCACAAGGGGACCTTTCCTACCAGTACCAATCAGTTCTCCATCAACCAGTAGCCAACCAGTTATTGAGTGGTACTGGTTGATGAAAGTTTGCCTGTGTATGATTGTCAATATCTCTACAAATCTCTTGGGATATAGGGTAGAACGATGGAATTTCACAAAGTCTTCGATGCCTGGCGAAAGAAATATAATAAAGGTTCGTACTATATTAAATTTAGCGCAAACTTGCGCTATTAACGAAGGGAAATATTGAAGTTGTTGCAGTCAGTCTGTGAATCAGATCATCTGTAAATTTCCACTTTATTCCCAAACGGTCTAGGCCATCTGCAGATGGCCGGTTCATATAAAGGAGGTGTTCGGTTTGACCGTATTTTTTTCCTTAGTGTGTTGCGTTTATAAACCGAAAATATAATTTCCTTTCGTTTACTTTAAAAGTTATTAGCTTGAGAGAGAAAATACTGAGTTTTCACATTCTCAATTTTCATCTAGAAGAGATTTGTCAAAAAAATATTACGAGTATTAGAAAATAAGCATTTGTTTGTTTTTGCAATTTTTGGCGATATTCTTGAAGGGAATTCCCTTCATATATAAAATATGACACCTTTAACCAAAACGAGTCTTACATATCGAAATGCGGTCGGTTTGATCCAAAATGATACTGAAGAATCGTTTTGGTTAAAGGTGTCATATTTTCATGATATTGAAATATGCCAAAACGCTTGTAATGCTCTGAAAGGGTGTAGTTCACCGCCATTCGGCATATGATTCCTCATTTTGATAATTGTAACACCTGCTTGGCCGAATGGTTACAGTGTCGGACTACAGATTAAAAGAAAACCAACATTTTGGTGAGAACCCCAAAAAAAAATTCTTAATTTTTTTCCTTTTTCTCCCATCTTCATCATTTTGGACTTAAAAGTGAAATAAAGACAGCGAACACCTAACGCACATAATCCCTTATTTTATTATAATTCGTCAATAGAATTGCATACAAACAACTCCACACACAGTCAGTATTTGAATATTCTGACGATCCAGCAGAGCAAAAAATTAATTGTTGCACATATATAATTTCGTTTAGGGCAGCTGAAAGTTGTAACTATGAATTGAAAAGTTATAAGGTTAAACTTGTCTTATATCAAGTGGTGACGCTTGCTTTCTCAATTGATTATGCAT